>CM053788.1:313511931-313616953 GCA_028749045.1 Cupressus sempervirens
ACAAAAATCCATCATAGCCAAAATACATACAAAATCAAACCAAAAGAGTTAACATCATGAATTATGTCATCTGACGCATTCAGAGGGTACTCAACTCAGATACTTGTCCTAATTTTCAATTAGAACAAATGGCTTAAAGGGTTGAGATTTGGACTTGAGAATTTATCTCCCCTCTCTTACCATTGAGATAATGCGATAGGGTACGCTCATCCTGGCAATTCAGGAAAGTTGATACCCGATATCGGCAACCTGCATAAAACCATGCATGTACATAAAATATATATATATATATATGTTAAGTTAAACAGGCAATGACAGGAAGTGGTGCATCGTGTAGATCCTGACTAGCAGGTGACTACGACTCCCTTCCTTAACCGCATCAAAAATGCCATCCAAGAACAAACACACACACCATACACATGCAAGTATGGGGTAAGTATCCATAAGAAAACACATGTGATAATAAACCATCTAACTAATCAATAACTTAAAATAATGTAATAATCATCATGCATGAAATGTAGAGTCTAAGTAATCTCATCACATATCAACTAAATCCATAGCACAATATCTGATAGTCTCAAAACAATGCTACTAACCATCAACATAAAACTAGCCCTAAAAGAGTTCGACAATGATTAAAAAAAATGTGACCTAGGGGTAGGCACTACATCACACTGATTGAGTTAAGTGCAAAATACACCATTCATCAAACTCATAAATACTGATGGCACATTGGTTAACCCAAAGGATACAACTCTGAACTCATAATGCCCATACCATGTACAAAAATTTGTTTGATGAATATTAGCCTCTTGGATATGAAGCTGATGGTATCCTAATTTAATATCAATCTTTGAGAATACTTGAGCACCCTTCATTTGATCAAACAAGTCATCTATCCTTGGCAAAGGGTAACAGTTCTTCACTATCACCTTATTCACTTGCCAGTAGTCAATGCACAACCACAAAGAACCATCCTTCTTCTTCACAAAGATGACTAGGTCACCCCATGGGGATACACTAGGATGAATATGGCCCTTGGCCAACAATTCCTCCAACTACAATCTAAGCTCACTCAACTCTTGAGTAGTCATGTGGTAAGGAGCTCATGAAATCAGTTTTGCTCCTAGTAAAAGGTCAATCCAAAAATCAATGTCACGCTATGGTGGCATGTTAGGATCAACCATAGACAGAAATAAAAACTACATGCAAATATAACCAATAACAAAAAATAATAGATCACATAGAAATGAACACAAGGCACCAAGATTTAATGTGGTATATCCAATCCCTAGGCTACGTCCACCAAATAGCAAGTTTGATCTTATTACAATCTAGTGATTACAACTTGATTACAAACCGTAATCCCTTATAGCTCAATATTGCCACAAGAACCAATTTCGCATCGCAACATAATGAAAATACTCAACCCTAAACCCTTTTATACAAGTATTAAAGTGCTTTAGGGTTATAACATGTCGGCCATAATTAGCCATAACTTGGAGATTGGTCCTGTCGTAATACAACTTTGGAGCTAAAGAGGAGTTCAACTTCTCCCTTGTTACAACCTTTTTCAACATATCTAATGGATTTTTATTGGTATGTATCTTCTCCAGCTTTAACTATCCATCCTCCAAAACTAACCGAATGAAATGGTACTGCAACTGTATGTGTTTGGTCTTAGAATGCAGAGCTGATTTTTTTGCAAGATGAATGGCACTCTGACTATCTGTGAACAAATAATTATCCTTCTGAGGATGTCCCAATTCTTCCAAGAAGAACTAAATCTATATCATCTCCTTGGCTACCTCTATAGCAGCAACATACTCTACCTCTGTAGTGGATAGAGCATTAATCTTTTGTAACCTAGAAACCCAGTTCACAACTGCCCCACCAATAGTAAAGACATAACCTGTAGTACTCTGCCTTGTATCAATATCCCCTACCAAATTTGAGTCAACATAGCCTTGTAAACCAATAGTAGAGCCCCCAAAGTGTTAACACTTATTAGATGTTCCTCTCAAATATCTAAGAATTCACTTGACAGCATTCCAATGCTCAAATCCTAGATGACTCATATACTTGCTAACGACTCCCACTACATGTGCAATATCTGGCCTAGTGCATACCATAGCATACATCAAGCTTCCTACAACATAAGCATAGGGTACCTTGGACATCATATCCTCCTCTTCTTGTGTCTTAGGACACATCTCCTTAGTCAACTTCAAATGACCAGGTAAAGGTGTGCCGACAGCTTTAGCATTCTCCATAGAGAAACATTGTAGCACCTTCTTAACATAATCAACCTGAGATAGCATTAATATTCTGTTCTTCCTATCTCTACAAATCTTCATACCAAGGATTTTTTTTGCTGCCCATAAATCCTTCATAGCAAATGCATGTGTTAACTAGCATTTCAGCCCCTTAATATGATCCATGTTAGACCCAACTACAAGCATATCATCAACATATAAACATAAAATAATGTAGCTATCATCATCCAACCTCTTAAAATAAACACAATAATCTAAATGACACCTATTATAGTCATGCTCATGCATAAACCTGTCAAATTTTAGATACCATTGCTGAGGTTCTTGCTTTAAGCCATATAAACTTTTCTTCAATTTTCACACTAAGTTCTCCTTACCTTTGACCTCAAATCCCCATGGCTGAGCCATATAGATTCCTTCATCCAAATCACCATGAAGGAAGGCTATTTTAAAATTTAGCTACTCTAAATGCAAATCTTCAGTAGCCACAAGACTTAAAACAATACAGATAGAAGTCATTTTAACAACAGGAGAAAATATCTCATCAAAGTCAATTCCCTTTTTCTGTGCAAATCCTTTTACAACTAACCTGGCCTTAAATCTTTTCTTACCTCCTTCCTCTTCTTTCGACCTATAAACCCACTTATTCTGTAAAGCCTTTTTACTTGTAGGCAACTTGCACATATCCCATGTCTTATTCTTCAGCAAAGAGTCTATTTCATCTTTCATTACAGACTCCCACTGAATCTTAGTATCCACCTACACAACTTCATCATAACTTTCAGGTTCACCAGCATCAGTAAGTAAAATAGAATACAAAGAGGGAGAAAATCTTTGTGCACGTCTAATTTGCCTCATTGACCATCTAACATTCATTGGTGTATGTGGTATTTTTTGTTGCAGTTGTTGCATATCATGAGGAATGGCTAGAACATTAGCTTTTGGAGTATCATCCAGCACTACATAATCATCTTCTTTCTTCTCATGTTGCTGCAATAGATCTTTGTACAAAACTTTCTCATTGAATATGATATCCCAACTTCTAAAAATTTTATGATTTTCAAAATCCCAAAGCCTATAACCAAATTCATTAATTCCATATCCAACAAAGACACATTTCTTTGATTTCGCTTCTAGCTTGGTTCTATTTTTAGAGTCTATATGAGCAAAAGCTTCACAATCAAAGGTCTTGAGAAAAGAATAACTCACCTTCTTACCAGTTCATGCCTCCTCTGGAATACCACAGCCCAAAGAAGTAGAGGGACCTCTATTAATCAAATATATTACAGTATTGACAGCCACCACCCACATGTGTAAGGGTAACCCAGCATGCAACCTCATGCTCCTTGCACGCTCCATTGTAGTCATGTTCATGCATTTAGCCACTTCATTTTTCTGTGGAGTCCTTGGAACAATTTTTTGTCTATGAATAGCATTAGTGGATCAATAATATTCAAATTCATGACTGCAATACTCACCATCATTATCAGATCTGAGACATTTTAATTTCTTACCAGTCTCATTTTCAACCAAGCATTTCCATTTTTTAAAAGTTTGAATTACATTAGATTTATGTCTAAGGAAATAAACCCATACTTTTCTAGTTGCATCATCAATAAATGTAACATAATAATGAGAACCACCAAGGGAAGATACCTGATCTGGTCCCCATACATTTGTATGCACAAGCTCTAATTTCTCCTTTTTGTTTTCCTTCCCAATCTTTACAAAACTCACTCTTTTGTTTTCCATACACAAAACTTTCACATAAATCCATATTAACACATTTCATACCTGGTAAAAATTTCTTTGAATGAATTACTTTCATACCTTTCTCACTCATGTGCCCAAGTTTGTTGTGCCACAGTGTTGTATCAGAATCTATAGCAGCTACTTGTTCTCCCTGCTCAACTGCGGCAATTGTTCCTAAACATTCATTTTTCTCAAAAACAATCAAAGTAGAAGGAACAATATGACCTATACAAAGATATAAGGTGCCTACTTTCACACCTTTTGCTACTACAAGGGAACCTTTTGAAACCTTCCAATTTTTATCATTAAAAGTAACTACACAACCCTCATCACCAAGTTGCCCTGCTGAAATTAAATTCCTACTCAGCCTTGGAACATGTTTTACCTCATGTAGTAGCCAATGATTCCCATTCTGCAACTTAATCTTAATTTTTCCCTTTCCAAAAATTTGACAAGGTTCATTATCCCCAAAATAAACAAGCCCAAAATCCCCTTGGACATAATCAATGAAATAACCTCTATGAGGTGTAGCATGAAATGAAGCACCAAAATCTAAAACCCATGAATTATCTACACTTTCTAAAGATAGAAGCAAAGCATCCTCTTCAGATTTGTTACTTACCACATTTGCCTCCTTGTCTCCATCTGATTTATCTCCTTCATTTTTCTTTTAATTCCAGCAATCTTTCTTTTTGTGCCCTATTTTCCAACAATACCAGCAATCATTTGGTCCTCTTGATTTCCCATGATTTCCAGAGTTACTTCCTCTCTCAGTCGTTCTACCCCTGCTTTGTGCATTCAAAGCACTTCCTAATGTAGATCCACTTGAGGATTTTCTACGAGTTTCCTCACTGAAAACAACACTGATCACATCATCATATTTTAGGGTACTAGATCAAGAAACATAATTACTCACCGCCATTACCAAGCCATTCCAGCTTTCAGGCAAAGAACACAAAATCAAGATAGCCCTAATGTCTTCATCAAAATTGATACCCATAGAAGATAATTTACTAGTAATAGTATTAAACTCATTTAAATGATTTGCAACAAATCCACCTTTTGCCATTTTCATATTAAATAAATGCTTCATGAGAAATACCTTGTTTAAAGCGGAGAGCTTTTCATATAGTGTCACTAGGGTTTTCATCAAATCTTCTGTCGTCTTTGCTTTTGTAATATTAAATGCCACCGATGTTGCCAAGCATAATTGAATGCTTCTGAGTGCCTTTCTATCCAAAAGATCCCATTCAGTCTTTGACATAATTCCCTGATTCTTGGCTTTGCCTTCCAATGACTTCCATAAATCCTTTTGATATAGATAGTCTTCCATTTGCATCTTCCATAACTGAAAGTTTTGCCCATTAAACCTGTCAACCCTTATCTTACCCTCATCTACCATTGCTCCCACTCAACTGTGAGACTCCCACTTAACCATGAGACTTTCCTGCAGAGGATAACTGAAAGACAACCTTGCTTTGATACCACTTGTTAGGATAAACCACATACAAAAATAAAAACTACATGCAAATATAACCAATAATAGAAAATAATAGATCACATAGAAATGAACACAAGGCACCAAGATTTAATGTGGTTCACCCAATCCCTAGGCTACATCCACCAAATAGCAAGTCTGATCTTATTACAATCCAGTGATTACAACCTGATTACAAACCATAATCCATTACAGTTCAATACTACTACAAGAACCAATTTCGCATCACAGCATAATGAAAATACCCAACCCTAAACCCTTTTATACAAGTATTAAATCACTTTAGGGTTATAACATGTCAGCCATAATTAGCCATAACTTTAGTGGTGAATCTATGAATGGCGAATAGTACCCAAAAAAAAAATTGGGGCGATGCCTCAAACCCCACTAATTATGAAGTATGTACATTACTTTCCTAATCAGTCACCACAATCTAACATGGCATACCTAGAATCTCATTAGGAAACATGTCTACATACTCATGAAGGAGTGGGTGACATCAAGGGTCACCATATGGCTCTTGGCTTCCTTGAGATCACAGAGAGACACAAGAAACAACTGGCAACCCTTTTGCACACTACACTTTAGCTGATTAGCTAAGATCATACAAAGCGAGACTGGTCTCTGAACTCCCAAAAGTTTCACTTGGCCACTTGTTTCATCAACACACTATACCATCTTATGATGGCAATCAATATTTTCCTAAGGGGTGGCTAGCCAATCCATGCCCAACATAATGTCATACGATCCTAGAGGTAGAATGCATAAATCCATTGTGGTGGTGAAGGTTTCCAAATTCAAACTACAACTGCTAGCCAACGAGTCAACAACCACCTTAGAACTAATGGCTAACTCAACCTACTACCTATCAACTTGACATATTGCCACTAGCCCACATTGTTGAATAAGAGATGGTGAAAGAAAACAATCAGAAGCAATAGAGTCAAACAAAACTAAAGGACTATTATACCTTGATGTTTAGCTTGATGATTGTCAACTACCACAAAGACTCTATGTTTCCTACCTGCATCTCCTATAGTAGGCTCAGATCTCACTACACCCTTACCAAGTCCTATAGATTTTTTGATCGAACAATCATAAGATTTATGGCTAGGTTGGCCACAAGAATAACAATTCCCAGAAAAATTGGGTCCTGTCCCATGACCACCCTGAGTAGCACTAGGATATGGTGCACTACCTCTGCTAGAATTCTATTGGCCACTCCACAAAAGAAAATCCTACTAAGATTTCTATCCCTGATTCTAGTTATCTCCCTTCTTTCTTGAATTACCTAAATACTGTCCACCCTTACTCTAGTAACTCCTCCTATTCTTATGATAAGGACCACCCTAGGAGGGTGCTGACTAGGTTTGACCCTTCCCTAAGGACTGAGAGTATTGTGCATCTTTCCCTAAATTATTTGCACTTTGGTTCTAAGAACTAGATCTTCTACTAAAACCTCTAGCCAAATTTTCCTTTGCAATATGAGCTTTCTCAACAACGAGAACAATAGTCCTAGGCTGATGCATGCGAACTTCTCCAATGAGGGAATCCTTAAGGCCTCTAATAAAATGATGAGCTAAGAGTACATCATCATTTTCATAGCATGAATACTACCTAAGTTCAAAGAATCAGATCTCGTACCGATCCACTGTTATGTTTCCTTGCCAAATTGCATGGAACTTGTCAACACAAGCCTCTCTGAACTAAAGAGATAAGAATCTGTCTTAGAATCTCTCCTCAAAGATCTCCTAGGTGAGATCTACAACACTAACCTGAATCTTTTGACTCTCAATATTCCACAAATGAATGTGTGGTCCCTCAATTGCATAATTGCACAATGGGCCCTCATGTTGGTTGAATATGGATACATGGTGAAGCAACACTCCATGTCCAACAACCAAGTCTCATCTTTGAGGCCATTTCCCTTGCCATCATACACTAGTGGTCTAGAATTTTGAAGGGACTTCATGATATCCAATCTGATGGAATCCTCACTATTGTAGTCCCTACCACCCTAATGGTGCCTTATGCCCCTTGGTGGGGTAAGAAAATGCTCACATTCATGTTCCTCCTCTCTATGCTCTTAATGATGGGAATCTCCATGGTGAGACCCCTCTTCCTAATCATGATCCTATTGGCGCTCCTCAACACAAGGGCCCAACCAAGCAAGAATCTCTTGGAGTACTAGAAACAACACCCCCATGCCATCCTAATTAACATTATTACCTCATTCTCCCTCTCCATCCTGACATTCCTCTTCATGGTGTTCATTTCCATGGTTACCACCATGGCCACCAAGTTTACGTGCAAGAGGCATCACCGTGGGAACAACAAGAGGATGTCAGAAAGTCAAATCAAAAGCATAAGAGTCAAAACCATGAACAATAAGATATCAAATAATCAAACATAATATAACAATACAAAATAGAAACAAAACCATAGTGGAAGCATAACATAGATATCCCAATGTTGCAACATGGGCTCTGATACCAAATGTAATGCCCCACCTAGAGATCCTTGGAACAAGGATGAAGTACAAGCAAGATAAATTAAAAAAATAAAAAAATTAAACCAAGTGTAAGTGCACATGATAACAACCTACACAGATTATAAAGATCACAATGGAAGACTAACAATCAACCAAACACCAATAGATCTCCAAACACCACTACTAACCAAAAAATATATTAGAAATCATACAAGATCAACCAAGTTGATAGACAAATGTTGACTCCTAAAAATTGGCTAAGTATGAAATCTTGAAGCCCTAAAATTTGGCTAAGTCTAGATTTCTTAAGCACTAAAATTTCCAAGAATCTTTATCTTAGCTCATAGAGTTCTAGAACCTATCTCAAATGAATCATCGCATTTATTAAAATCTATCTTAAGTATAAGATATATACATCAACTTAAATGATATATTTTAAACCCCTTAGGTAATCTGTTATGAACTAGGAAGGTGTAAAACCAAAAAGGGTACCTAAAACCAATCTCCAAACTTTTTTTGACAAACCTAGATAGCCCCTTTGATTCATGTGAAGCCTAATAATACCACATTCTTGTGTGAAGAAGTGCCTTATTACACAAAGAAGTGCATAGTGTCATGTGAAGAAGTGCCTTCTCACACAAAGAAGTGCATAGTGTCATGTGAAGAAGTGCCTTCTCGCATGAAGACTTGAGACCAAAATACCTAGACTGGTGTAGGGTTTCATGTGAGGAATTGCCTAGCCATGCAAAGAAACCCACCACACCATGTGTAAACCCCCCAAAGAGCTCTAACTCCCATGAATCTGACCATCGCTGACACTCCCGGTATGGTCGCCATGTGAATGCTGTCAGCTCATCAAACACGCGTCGATAATAGGTCACATCTCCACTATGTCTCTGTGGGATGAAACCACTATAACAAAAAATGTATGGCTGGTTGTGCTCTCGTGGTTGCACTCGTGGTCAGATCACAGCAATGTCCTCCCAAGCCCAGATCTGCGCTAACACTGCTCCGCATGCCCATGATCCACCCTCATGATACACTATCTCATGAAGCTCGTGGTACATCTCTACCAATATCGCAGGCCCCCATGCCATCCTACATGGTCTGGAGATCAGATCATATACCAGCCAACCCCATCCTAGTGGAAAGCCCTTCTGGCCTCGGTCTATCACCAGGGCCTGGGCTACCAAAGAACATAATAAGTTGGGCAAAGGATAATCATATCCATACTCAATCATCAATCTCTCCCAACTCAGGTGACGATCCAAAATGGTCACATCCTAGAAAAGCTCCTGCACTCGTGCTCGCCCCTCTGTCGGGGTCATATCATAGTACACCTATACCATCATGAAAACTTAACATCAGTACACCTGGCATCCAACATTGAAATGGCTAAATCAACAAACTACTAACCAAGTAACTTACCGGCTCGCCATGGCATGGCACTCGCAGAATGCGATATACATCCTCCAAAGTAATCGACGCCTCGCCGGTCGGTAAGTGAAAGGTGTTGTGCTCGCTATGCCACCTCTTTGCCAGCGCAGACAGCAAATCATGGTTTTCTCGAATATGGGGCATCCGTATAACCCAGCGCAAGCCCATAGCCACTATCGCAGTCTGCTCCTCATCGCTCAAATGTTGCACAACGTGTAAACCAACCACCCTGGGAGCTCTAATCTGTAATGCTAAGAATACCTCCTGTCTAGGTAAAACAAGAAATCATCAGTAATAGTCACATGATGAAGAAAAAAGAATTCAGAAAAACAACAAAACTATCTATACGACATTTTTTTCAAAAAAAGTACGACACTTTTTTTGAAACAGTGTCACGCGACACTATTTTAAATAAGAGTGCGACAATTTTTCTGAAACAATGTCGCGCGACACTTTTTTCAATAGTAGTGCGACATTTTTACATGGTGCGACACTTCGCACTATGTCGTGCGACATTTGGGTGTCCTTCGAGCGACACATTTTCCTAAGCAGTGCGACATTTTTTTTCGTAAAAAGTATCGCGCGATAATACTTCTGAAGCTGTGCGATAATTTAAAAAGTATTGCGCGACTTTTTTTCAAAAAAGCTTGAAAACATGCGAAAAACTCACAAAAAGCTTGAAAAAGCAACAAAAAGATAGTCACTTACCGGCGCCCCATATCGCTGTGGCCAGTTGTGCAACCGACTGCACTCAAAACGGTGTCGATGAAGAGGAATGTTCACCTAAGCCATGATGCTATGTGGACCACAAAAAATCTCTCAAATCACAAAAAGACAAATGAATAGTGAAAATGGCACTTGGACCCCTTTTATAGCCTCCAACCTCATTTTGACCTAATTTTTTTTACTCCTCGGAATTGCGCAAAAATTGCACCCCTAGCTAATTTTGACATCCTGGATCCATTTTCAGGATCGAAATCAAAATCTAAGTTCAGCTTGATGGTCAAAATTGTCTTTTAAAATTCTACCTTCTTCTGAGCAGTTAGCTGACCATTTGAGGTCTAATCTCTGAATCATCACTGGGGCATCTTCATTTCTTCATGTCTTCATCATTTCCATACTTCATATCTACTTAAATTCACTATTTCATGTCTAAAATCACCTTTCTACTCATTTTGACCTTATTTTTATGCTATATCCTTCAAGGTCAACTCTAGTCAAACTAGGGCATTTTATCAATTTTTTTATATAGTCATTCTTGGGTTCTAATCATCTATCTGTCATCTTGGACATTGCTATATTATAATTTTCTCATTTCTAGCTAATTTTTGCATCCCCTTACCTCATTTCAATTTTGATCTCGAGGGGGCATAAATACTCTATCACTGCTTAGGAGCATTTGTTTGATCTTCTCACTTGCTCTCGCTCTATCTGCTTTTCTAAGTGTTAGCATTCTTCTTGAATTCTGACATCATCTCTTCCTAGTGTTCAGTATTACTACTATTAGGCTGTGCATTCAGGACTTGCTATCTATTTCTGCATTTCACTCTTCTGAATTAGACATCTATATCTATCATCGCCTACTTGGCTTTGATTTTCTTTGACATAATGTGTTCCCAGATCGATCATGCATTAGTCAAAGAGGGGCAACTGTAATCACCTAAAAATGGTCATCTAGACTATTAGCCCCCTTTTCAAAATTTTGGCTAAATTAATTTAATCACTTACCTAAGCCAAATTTGCTAATAATCAATTTATTTGATTATAACCTATAGTTTTACTATGCTATCCTAAGTTCATTATTTGATGAAAAGAACATGTCCCCTTTTAATTAAATAAAAGACCCCATTCTTCTAACCCACTTAAAGTGCACACATAAAGTCCTTTTTCTATTTTGCAATTAAAAGAAAAGGCTTTGTGACTTTTGTCTTATATGACAAGTCAACTTATATTCTATTGGCTGACTTGTGTGTGCACATGGATCACTCCTCTTTTCAAATTACACCATTGATCATCCACCATCTTCATCTTGATCTCTACCATCCATACATCTTTAAAAGGGAGGGAGCTTTCCCCCTCAATCAACCATCTTTTGAATATTGTTATGCTGCAGGTTTTCTAACAGGTTTCTTTGGAGCTTTGTGGAGAACTTCTATTTATTGTCTACATTCTCTCATACCATAGCATTTTAGCTTAGATTCATGTTGCATGTTAGTTTAGCTTCTATTTTGCAATAATCTATCTCACATAGTCTAATATTTGGATTGTAACATTCTCATACATGTTTTAGCATAGCTCCACTTTGCATCTCTTTCTAGCTTAATCTTCATTTGCATTGCATTCTTGAGGAACTCCTTGGGACATTTGCATTCTTGCATCTTGTCTTTGGAACATCCCATTGCATGGTTTACTAACAAGAAGAGTATCTCTAAGGCTCATCTGAGAGCCCTTGAACTTGAAATACACTCTCTTGCACTCCATGGATAGGGAGCTCTAAGCTGGCATCCAAGCATTCCGAACTCATGGAATCGTTTGGATAGAAGGGTTTAGAGTGTGACACTTTCGAGTGTACAGTATCCTTGTGCAAGAAAGTGCAATCTTGTACAATAACTTAAATCAGTACACAAACACAAAAAAACAATAAAAAGCTAAAGAAACTATGAAAAAAAGTTCCTCCACACTGGGGAGTACCAGATCTACATTTTGAGGTGAGAACAGTCAAATCATAACTAAAAGATAGAAAACTAGAAGCAAAGTCTAACCATCTAATCAACAGCAAAGGAAATGATAGAAAGAAACATCATAGTGTACTAAAAGAAACATCGCATTTAAACATAAATAACATCGCAATGAGAAAAATAACCAAACTAAGTATGTGGTTCCTCCCAACCATAATAGCATTATTAGACCATCATGGGCCCTAGCCATCCCCTGCACATAATATTCCCAAGCTATCGATCATATCGTCAATACTATCATAATGGGAATATCACTACTAAACATGCTACAAGAAGCATAAGATAATCCTACTAGTAGATACATCATCTATCATATGCTAAAAAATATCATAAGAAATGTGTCAAAACTAACATCATCTAACATGATATACAAACATCCCAATGAAAGCATAAATCACAAGAAAGCATACTCTGGAACCTGAAGTACTAAGTGAACACATCCAACAACAGTTGCACTAGGACTATAGACCGTCTCTATACACTGATCCCTAGTAGTGGTGAAGGTAGCTATGCCTCCCAACCACATGGCACCTATAGGACCACACCCATCATGCTGATGGAGGTAATGATCCAACCACAAATACACAAAAAAAAAACATCCATGGATAACACTCATGCTAGACAGTATAATGACTAAAACCAAGACAAAGACAATGCATAAACTACAGTTCCTAGTCAAACATCTTAATGGGCTACTAAGTAGGGGTTGATATCATGGAGAGTGGCTTGGCATCGACAAGCCCAAGCTAGTATTGGTAGTTTCTCTCCCTCAACGGAAGGCACACAGTCTTGTTTTAATTCTCTAAAATTATTTATTACCACCTAGTATTTTTATTTAGTTATTACTTAATTAAAACTTCCTTTGACAACCCTCTAGGCACAATGATCACTAGGCTGTGAGATAGAAGCCCCCTCCATATGCTACCCTACCCTACCTATGCTCATCCAATGATGAGTTCCTGTAGGCATGCAAATTCCCAACCAAACACCAATGATTATAATGTTTGGAAGTACCATGGAAGATCGGGCCCTACTGGTCACCTAACAATTGGTACACGTAAATACTTATGTGTGGTGCACCACCATCATGAAGATCATAACATAAGGGCTGGATGATAATACAATGTAGAAAGTCACTCAATTGAAAAATAGACTTAGGAGGATTAATACAACACACATCACAATGCAACCAAAAAGTGAATTAGTGGTCTAATCGATAGCCAAATGGATCATCTAGGTCCATAAACCACATTGTGCCAAGAAGACTTGAGAAAATAGGGCGGCACACAAAATGAGGTAAAAACTCCAAATTTTAGAAAAAAATTGAAATTAAAATCCATTTTGGCCTTTGGGTGCAACAACCTCAAAAATCCAAAAATAAATGAAATTAGACATTGTATGCATAAATGGCTAGCATAATGGCTCAAAATCCCAAAACCTCATTCCAAAAATAGGGAAAACATTCATACCCAACCAACTGGGCAAAGCTAGCAATCAAAAATGGAGGGGAACACTAGTTCTCAGCCTCCCAACATACTGCTAGAAGAAATGGAAGCTGAAATAGTGTAAAAACAATAAAACGAGAAAGCCCTACCTGATACGAAAAGGGGCTGAAATTGAAACTCGCAGGATAAAATAAATACTGTGCCTAAACTGCTGAAAATGACAGCAAAGCAAAAACTCCCTAAGCCAGATCTAACGAGACTGATCTCGTGAGAATCCCATTCCCATAGCTCCTAGAATGAATAGAAAACCAATCCTTTAGAAGAGGATTTCCAAATTAGCTCTCAAATTTCTATTTCTAAAATGTGAAGTGAATAATGAATTCACTTTTCCAATACTTATTCATTTTTTTAGTGAATAGTCCGCTATGGAAAATAGCTAGCTAGAGTAACTAAACTCCGAATTGACCCAAATGAAATCAAGTTATTATCCATAATGGAAATTCACCTAAGGCAAAGCTGCTAGAAATTTAATCCAAAAAGATTAAAAACCAAAAAGACCCAAATTCACTTAACACTTTTGTGACAATGCGAACTTCTAAATGCACAGCCAAACTCACTAGTCTAGTCACATAATGTAGATGAGTTTGAATTTACTAATCACTAAAAGGTTTCAATTAAAATAATTGAAGTAAGGAATGTCGACCACACAGGGGTGACATTGGTAAAATATGAACAACTGGATCACTAAATCCATGTGCCACTACCCGTGATATAGTTCCTGCACACTAAAATACACGATCAAGTGAAATTGCATATAATATCATAGACGAAGCAACATGTATTAAAATACCTATTTAATCCATTTACATCACTCACGTTTGTAGAAAGCGTAAAGATACAAGAATGAATTAAATAACCATGGCATACAATTCATCTCATAACATAACCACAAATATGTCCAATAAACCATATAACCAAATATCATCATAGATCTATTGTCATCTCAAAATAGCATCAACATGAAAATATGATAAACTAAATAGTATAGTAGTAAAGCATCTATGGTACTGAATCAAATTATAACATCTGACCCTTACGTCATCTCAAAATACATATAATAAGAGTATCAAGTATCTCTTGAATCAAAATAAACAAGGTACAGACTGCAAACATGATAGGCACTACATAGAAGGTAGAGTTTTGTTTGTTATATTCTAGTAGTTTTGATGGCATTTCAAGTCAATATTCAAGTGATGTAATTGTTGTTTTAAAACATTAAATTTTGATTAATATAATTAACATGCTAACTATTATTATTCTGCATTATTCTCTATATTTAATCTTGTTGTATTATTTCAATTGTTAGGGCCACTATATTTTTAGAATTCATATTATTAATACAGGATTTGAAGCTATAACTTCTTTTTTTTGAATTCACTATGAGTACAATGAGTTGGCAACTAACATTTGGTTTAATATTAAATGTTAATATTATGGTTTAAAGGTAATTGGAAGAACAATTTATTCACAAGATTCCATTGAGATTGAGAACTACTTAAATCATATTAGAAAAAGTAAATTGGATATTGTAATGTTAATAGTAAAATAATATTGTAATTGTGAAACACTTGATTGATTAGAAATAAAAGGGTTTTCACATAATCAAGTATCAATTTTTTTAATAAAAGATTCATATGAAAACCATAAATACATGCAAGGAAAATAATCACTAATAGTAGAAATGAATATTAAATCCTAAATTGAAACCATATGAGGAATATTAACAATGATGCAAAATAGAAAATATTTTAAGCCACCGTGAAAATGAAAAGAACAAAAACCACCATGAAAATAGCAATGAACAAAAGAGTATGTTTCCCTCACAAATTTAGTTGTGTTTATGAACACACGTTATTGTGTTCATAAACCAAAACATGCATTATTGAAGTACACAGTAACAAACTCGGGATTTGTTTTTTTATATTCTACTAGTTTTGATGACATTTCAAGTCAATATTCAAGTAATGTAATTGTCATTGTAAAACATTAAATTTTAACAAATATAATTAACATGCTAACTATTATTATTGTGCATTATTCTCTATATTTAATCCTTTTGTAATATTTAAATTGTTAGGGCCACTATATTTTTAGAATTCATATTATTAATATAGGATTTGAAGCTATAACATTATTTTTTTGAATTCACTATGAGTACAATGACTTGGCAACTAACATTTGGTTTAATATTAAATGTTAATATTTTGGTTTAAAGGTAATTGGAAGAACAATTTATCCACAAGATTCCATTGAGATTGAGAACTACTTAAATCATATTAGAAAGAGTAAATTGGAAATTGTAATGTCAATAGTAAACTAATATAGTAATTGTGAAACACTTGATTGATTAGAAATAGAAGGGTTTTCACATAATCAAGTATCAATTTTTTCAGTAAAAGAGTCATATGAAAACCATAAATACATGCAAGGAAAATAATCACTAATAGTAGAAATGAATATTAAATCCTAAATTGAAACCAAATGAGGAATATTAACAATGATGCAAAATAGAAAATATTTTAAGCCACCATGAAAATGAAAAGAACAAAAACCACCATGAAAATAGCAACACAACTTGAACAAAAGAGTATGTTTCCCTCACAAATTTAGTTGTGTTTATGAACACACATTATTATGCTCATAAACACAAAATGCATTATTGAATTACACAACAACAAACTAGGGATTTGGTTTTTATATTCTACTAGTTTTGATGGCATTTCAAATCAATATTCAAGTGATGTAATTCACATTGTAAAACATTAAATTTTGATAAATATAATTAACATGCTCACTATTATCATTGTGCATTATTCTCTATATTTAATCTTGTTGTATTATTTAAATTGTTAGGGCCACTATATTTTTAGAATTCATATTATTAATACAATATTTAAGTTGTAACATTATTTTTCTCAATTCACTATGAGTACAATGAGTTGGAAAATAACATTTGGTTTAATATTCAATGTTAATATTATGGTTTAAAGGTAATTGAAATAACAATTTATTCACAAGATTCCATTGAGATTGAGAACTATTTAAATCATATTAGTGTTGATCTCAAATTGGTTTTGACAACTAATTGTCAATACACTTAAGAAATTTTCTAAGTTGATGCCAAGTATAATATAGATGTCAAGTTACAATATGTGTTGAGCTAGAAATTCAACAAGTTTTGAGTCATTCAAATGTCAAGCAAATAGACAGTGCCAAGCAAGTTTTAGATGTTGAGCAAATTCAAGTGCCTAGCACGACAAAATTTAGTATGTGTTGAGCATCAATAATTAGTAAGTGTCGAGTAACACGAAATTATCATAAGAGTTTGTGCCTTCACAAACTAAGATGTAAACCATTTTTGAGCCAATATATGGATAAATATTGAAAGATTAAAAGATAAGAATCAATCTATTTGATTCTCTATGCAATCAACATGCAACCAATCAAAAAATGGAAAGATTTGAGTGAGAAAGATGGATGAATCTCAATCATCGATTCATACCTAACCCTAAGTAATGAAATCCTTTTAAAGAGGTTGAAGCCCCATAATTCAGAGAGAGATAGAATGTGTGAAAAGAGAATGCATGCAAGGAGATACTACTAGAAAAGTTTAAAGGAAGTTTGAAGGGGTGAATTGATCAAGTTAAATGTGACTTAGAAGAAGGATAGAACTGCAGATCAATTAGAAGAATAGAGTATCAGTACTACAAATAGCTTTATACCATATTAGTGAGGATTAGATTGGACAAAACAAGGATCTAAAACCAGAAATAGTAGATTGTAGGTAATCAAGTCAAATATTCTACTATACTTTCTAACAATTGTATTAGTAGAATGAAATCTTATGGAGATAGGTTGGTTTAATAGCCATTGTGTAAAGCCTTTAATAGGGTGACATTCCAAGTGAATTTTTTGTAAATCCTTTAGCTAGGTAAACTTTTGATAGAGTGTTAAAATCCTTTAACAGAGTAGGATCTAACAATCCTTGTATGCTTTTAATAGGGTAGGCCTTTCATAAGGCAGATCATAAGAATGGTCAAAAATATGTAACCTTAATAGGTGAACATTATTCCTGTAGTAGTGAAGAGTTGTGGGTGTCATCCTCACCCTAGTTTTACTTTCTCATTGGAGGGTTTTTCGGTATTCATATTCGGTGTCAAGTGTTTATTTGAATATATTTGGTTTACATGTTATTTTCATATGTTTATGCATGCAATGTTTTAAAGTTAAAAGTTTTATTGGTTAAAGTTTAGTACTTTTGATTCACCCCCCCTCTTAGAAGTATACTTCCCACTTGTTAATTTCCAACAATTGGTATTAGAGCTAAGTTCTCATTAGGAGAAGCCTTACAGCTTGGAGAAAAGATCTAGAGATGGAAGTCTACAAGTTGGGAAAAACCATTAAGAATCAAGAGATTGAGATACACCTTTTACTGCAACAATTGGATGAAGCCAGAAATGCCTTGAGGATATTGCTAAGGAGAAGGAAAGAGATTGTCATAGCTGAGAATGACACTCAATACAAGGAGATTGATACCATGAAGTTATTTGCAGATGGTAACTCATGTAAGTTTGATGTAGTAGTTGCAGATCTCATGGACAAGAAGAGAGCACAAGCTAAAGAGATTAGAAATCTCAAATTGGAGCAAGAATCACAATAAATACTACTATGTGAAGTAACTAAATTTTTTTTTTTAAAAAGCCATTAAGGATAAGGCCATGATTGAAGAAGACAAAAGAATTTTGTCAAATAGATTGGAAGAAATATCAGTAGAGTTCTCTAGGATCTCAAACATGCAGTTGGATATCTTGATCCAAATGATGAATGCCCATCATGAGTTGAATGTCAAGGACATTGAAATAACTGCATTGAAATCACAAAATAAGTAGCTACAAAATGACCTAAAAAGAGAGAAGGAATTTGTTGAAAGCTTCAACAAGCCAAATGAAGCCATCAAATACTTTGAGCAACTACTAAAATCCCCTAGACCCATTAAGTACACATCAGGATTGAGCTAAACAAGCACTAAAGAAGGAGACTCATCCAAGACTATTGAACAAAGGAATGACAAAGGTAAGAACTCCAATCCCACTTGTCATCATTGTGGTAAGATGATGCAGGAGCATCCAAAGGTATAAGGGCAATCCTGTGTCACCCAAAATAAAATGTACTTACACTTAGTTTTTGTTTCATGTGTTTTCATTTCTCGATACCCATTTGGGTCAAATAAAAGTTCTAACTCTCCTAGTTCCACTATTAGTGTTCTAGGTTAGAGTATTTGAGCACCTTGGGATACGTGTAAATGTCAAAAAAATAGGACTATGTAATTGAACCATAATTATGGTGGATTAGAAGGTGTAAATTGGAAAGAGGATTAAAATTTTAATTTAAAATATTCCAGAAAAAGAATCAGGTCAAAAGGTTGCACGGTTTGAAAGTTATTACAGTTTTTCAGTTTCTAGAGACCTTCTAAGAATACTTTAAAGTTAAGTTTAGGATATTAAATGACCTTGTATAGGGCCAAAAAATGGGAAACAAGTGAAGCTGGTCCATAGGGCTATAGAGAACTTCAAGAGCTTTCTAAAAATGTAAACAGTTCATCAATCGAAGCTACAGTTCAAAAGTTATGCCTCCTAGAAGTACGGTTACCATTTCTGGATTCTTCTAATTTTGTGCCAACTTCTAATGCGGATTCTGGAGCCTTCTATTTGGTTAGTGGATTCCAACTAGAACTTTCTAGAATTTATTCCTAATCCTTAACCCTTTAGGGTCTATTTAAGGACATTTTTGGCATTGTAAAAGGCAGTTCGGAGTGGAGTTTGAGAGAAGGTACTGGGAAAGGAAATTATCCCCAGATTTATGCTATTGTAAGCCCATAGGGCATGTTTTGAAGTCTATTTCTTTTCACTAAGTGTACTAGAATATTTTCATAGTTAATAAAAAAAATTCTTTCCTATTGTTTCCATTCTGTGCTTGGGTTGTGTCTCTATCAAGTGGTATCAGAGCCAGTTTTCATGAGTGTGTAGACAGAGCGCCGACTATGAGGCAGTTTGCACCAAGACTGTGTGGTTATGGATTTGAATTAAAAAGATGTCTCCATGAAGAGAGCATGGTAGAAGGGCTAGAGCTATTAATCCTAAGGAGGTTAGAGCCCTCCAAAGGCAAGTTCAAGCATTGTAGGAGGAGCTCCACAGAGGAACAAATGTTATTGCAAGTGACGAAAGTGAGGACAATAATGAAGAAGAAGAAATTGGACCAGAAGGGGAAGTTGAAGGGGAAGTTTTGAATCAGGAAGAGGAGAGGCTTTTTAGGGCCATTACTAAGTTTGAGAAAAGACCTACAATTGATGTGGGTTTATTTTTAGGAAATTTGAAACTAGATGAGTTGATTGACTAGATTAATGAACTAGAAGAGTACTTTGAGTATGAGGATATCAGGGATCTAGATAGGGTTAAGTTTGCAAAGACAAAACTAAAAGGCCATGCCAAAATTTGGTGGCAAGAGGTTCAATTGGAGAGAAATAGAAGAGGAAAGGAGAAGATCACAAGGTGGGATCGCATGGTGGACAAACTAAAGAACCAGTTCATTCCTGTTGACTATGAGCTTGATTTGTTTAAGAAGATGCATGAGTTAAAGCAAGAAGGAAAATCAATCCAGGAATATACGGAGGAGTTTTATCAAATTCTGATTAGAGTAGGGCATGTAGAAGCAAATAAGGAGAAGGTTGCTCATTATATCAGTGGGTTATGACCTAGCATCCAGGAGGAATTAAGTCTGGTAAGAATGACCACCGTTGAAGAGGCATACTAGTTTGCCATACGAGTTGAAGAGAAGCTAAATAAAAAGTTTGAAGGGAGAAAAAGAGGGTGCGATCAAGGAGAAAGGGGTAGTAGTAGGTCATTTAGAGGTCAAAATGAGACCCAAAGGAAAAATGAAGATGTGGGTACTAGCAGGAACCAGAGGAATGAGGATTTCAACCACTCTCGTGATGAGAAATTTGGAGATTAGAGAGGAAGAGATAGAGGATGTGGACAAGGTTTAGGAAGAGGAGGTTTCTATGGTACCTATTTCCATTGCAATTAACAAGGTCATCATGCCTTTGAATGCCCTCAACAATAAGGAAGAATAGATAGGAGAGCTGAGGGCCAAGCTAGGGTTGCTCATGTGGATAAGGATGCATAGTCATCACATTCAAAGGATGTAGAAAGAGGATAGACTTTAGTAACTGAAAGGGTTCTACTAAGTGGGGAGATTGAACCGAGACAAAGAAGGAGTCTATTTTGTACCAGGTGAAAATGTGAGAATAAATGTTGTGATGTGATCATTGATGGTGGTAGCACTAACAACTTGGTGTCAGAAGAGATGGTCTCTAAGCTGAAGCTCAAGAGGGAGAAACACCCCTAGCCCTATCGGATTGCTTAGGTGAAGGATGATCATAAGGTCCTGGTAAGTGAACAATGTTTAGTGAAGTTCAAAATTGGGAGTTACCATGATGAAGTTCTCTGTGATATTATTCCAATGGATGTCTACCATCTATTGTTGGGAAGACTGTGGTAGTTTGACAGGCGTGCAATACATGATGGTCATGTAAACACATACTCTCTAACAAAGGATGGAGTTTGCCACAAACTAAAGCCCATGGTAAAGGAAGGTGAAAAGGTATGCAACAGTGCTAGGATCTATCTTGTTGATGGAAGAAAATTTTTAGATGGCATGAAACATCAGCGTATGTGCTATGCTTTGATTCCTAGAAAAGATAAGGAAGGTAGTAGTGAAATACCACTTGAAGTTTTATATTTATTAAATGAGTTGGGAGATATCATTTCTGATAATGTTCCAAAAGGACTGCCACGAATAAGGAAAATCATTCATCAGATACATTTAATCCCTAGAGCTAGTTTTCCTAACAAGGTGGCTCATAGGATGACTCTGACTGAAACTAAGGAGCTAAACAAACAGGTTTAGGAGCTATTAAAGAAGGGTTTGATTCAAGAGAGCTTGAGTCCATGTGTAGTAACTATTGTACTAGCACCAAAGAAGGATGGAGAGTGGAGAATGTGTACGGACTCTCGAGCTATAAATAAGATAACCATCAAGTATCAGTTTCCTTTGCCAAGAATGGATGATCTTATGGACTACTTGAGTGGAGCTCAGTACTTCACAAAGATAGATCTCAAGAGTGGCTATCACTAGATATGGATTCAAGAAGGAGATGAGTGGAAAACTGCCTTCAAGACCAAGGAGGGTCTTTATGAGTGGCTAGTCATACCCTTCGGATTGACTAACGCCCCAAGCACCTTCATACAGCTTATGAATGAGGTACTTAAGAAGTTCTTGGGAAAATTTGTTATTGTCTATTTGGATGATATTTTAATTTTCAGCAAGACTTTTGAAGAACATTTATTGCATATTTGTAGTGTCCTTGAAAGGTTAAGGGAAGAGAAACTATTAATTAATATGAAGAAGTGTAGCTTTTCTAAAAAAGAGTTAGTCTACCTAGGGTTTTATGTATCACCTGAAGGTCTCAAAATGGATCTAGAGAAGGTAAAAGCCATCTTGGAATGGCCTACTCCAAGATCTGCTACTAAGGTGAGATCATTTCATGGTCTAGCTAGTTTTTACAAGAAGTTCATTAAGAATTTTAGTGGCATATGTGCACCCCTAACTGACACAATAAGAGGGGATAGAAAAGAGTTCAAATGGACTATGGCAATTGTGAGAAGTTTTGAATTGCTAAAGAAGAAGGTGATAGAACAACTTGTGTTGGCACTTCCTAATTTTAGCAAGGTGTTTCAGGTGGATTGTGATGCTAGTGGAAGTGTTATTGGGGCTGTATTAAGCCAAGAAGGTAATCCTATTGCATATTTTAGTGAAAAATTGAATGATACTAAAAAGAAGTATTATGTTTATGATCAAGAGTTCTATGCAATAGTTCAGGCCTTAAACAAATGGAGGCATTATTTATTTCCAAAGGAATTTTTTTTATATACTAATCACTAGGCATTACAGTATCTAAATAGCAAAGGTAAATTGAATCAGAGGCATATGAAGTGGGTAGAGTTCTTGTAGAGCTATACATTTGTGTTGAAGCATAGAAGTGGAAAATCTAATAGGGTTGTAGATTCATTAAGTAGGAGATAGTTGTTTCTTACAGTAATGCAGGTTGAAGTAGTTGGGTTTGGTGAACTCAAGAATCTGTACCCCGATGATCCTAATTTTTATGAAGCATGGAAAGCTTTTAAAGAACCTATTGTTGTAGATAGAACTAAGTGGTTAGACTATCTGATTCAAGATGGTATGTTGTTCAAGGGTAGTCGATTGTGTATTACAAGGAGTTCCATGAGGGAAAATCTAATTAAGGAGAAACATAGTGGAGGGATGGCAAGACATTTTGGTCAAGATAAGACCATTGCCATTCTTAGAGAGCATTATTTTTGGCCTCAGATTTCACAGGATGTGAAGAAGTTTGTACAAAGTTGTCAGATTTGTCAAATGGCTAAGGGATTTAGTCACAATACTGGACTTTATCAGCCATTGCCTATTCCATCAAAGCCATGGGAGGACATAAGTACAGATTTTGTTCTTGGATTGTCAAAGAAACAAAGGGGTAATGACTCAATATTTGTGGTGGTTGATAGGTTCTCCAAAATGGCACATTTCATTCCATCCCATAAGACTCATGATGTTGTCCATATTTCAGACTTGTTTTTTAGACAGGTGGTAAGACTACATGGTCTCCCAAGTAGTATAGTTTTTGATAGAGATACTAAATTTGTGGGGTATTTTTGGAGAACATTGTGGAAGAAGTTGAGAAAAGACTTGAAATTTAGTTCCACACATCATCCGCAACTGACGGCCAAATAGAGGTGGTAAACAAAAGTTTGGGCAATTTGCTAAGATGTTTAGTTGGGGATAAGCCCAAGGGATGGGATTTGATTCTACCACAAGCGTAATTTTCTTACAATAAGTCTACAAATAGGAGTACTAGTAAATCACCATTCCAAATTGTATATGGAAGTAGCCCAAGGATTCCACCAGAATTGAGGAAGATGGAGAAAGGGGAGAGGACAAGTGCTGAAGTAGAAGAGTTTGTTGAATATATCAAGTGCCAAGTTCAAGCACACATTATCAAGATGAATCAATAGTATAATGCTAGGGCTGATCAAAGGAGAAGACATAAGGAGTTCCAAGTAGGGGATCTAGTTATGGTACACTTAAGAAAGGAGAGATTTCCAATAGGTACTTACAACAAGCTGAAGATGAAAAAATTTGGCCCCTGAAAATTTTTGAAAAAACATGACTCAAGAAATGCATATGAGGTGGAGTTGCCAAATGGAATTCACATTTCTCCTATCTTCAACATTGCAAACTTGACAGAGTATCATGATGATGGTGTAGATGAGGAGCTGATGTTAGAGCCATGTCTAATTCCCACTTCTAAGAAGGAGGAGATAGAAAAAATTCTAGATCATCGTGTGGGCAAGAGTACCAGAAATAGTTAGTATGAAGAGTATCTAGTTAAGTGGAAAGGTCGATCGATCAAGGTCTCAACTTGGATATCAGTAGCTGAGGTTTCCCATTTGGGATTTCCTCTACCATCCATAAGGTGACAGGGTCACTTTTCAATCTAACTTGGGTGTCTAATGCAAGAGCATCGAGAGGTATAAGGGCAATCCTGTGTCACCCAAAAAAAATATACTTAGACTTAGTTTTTGTTTCATGTGTTTTCATTTTTGGATACCAATTTAAGTCAAATAAAGGTTCCAAATTCCACTATCAGTGATCTAGGTTAGAGTATTTAAGCACCTTGGGATATGTGTAAATGTTAAAAAATAGGACTACGTAACTAAACCATAATTATGGTGGATTAGAAGGTGTAAATTAGAGGGAGGATTAAAATTGTAATTTAGAATATTCTAGAAAAAGAATCAGGTCAAAAGGCTACATGGTTTGAAAGTTATCGCAGTTTTTTGACTTTTGGAGACCACCTAAGAATGCTTCAAAGTTAGGTTCAGGGCATTAAATGACCTTGTGCAAGGCCAAAAAATGGAGGATGAGCAAAGCTGGTCCACAGGGCTATAGAGTGCTTTGAGAGCTTTCTAGAAATGTAAACAGTTCATCAATCGGAGGTACGGTTCAAAAGTTATGCCTCTTAAAAGTTTAATTTCAATTTTTGGATTCTTCTAATTTTGTGCTGACTTCTAACGCAGCTTCTAGAGCCTTCTATTTGGTTGTTGGATGCCAACTAGAACTTTCTAGAATGTATTCCTAATCCTTAACCCTTTGGGGTCTATTTAAGGACATTTCTAGCATTGTAAAAGGTAGTTCGGAGTGGAGTTTGAAAGAAGGTACTGGGAGAAGAAATTATCTCCAGATTTATGCTATTGTAAGCCCATAGGGCATGTTTTGAAGTTTGTTTCTCTACACTAAGTGTAATAGCATATTTTCATAGTTAATAAAATTTTCCCTTTCCTATTGTGTCTATTCTGTGCTTGGGTTGTGTCTCCATCATAAGAAAGGACATATAGCTAATGTTTGTAGGAACAAGAATGGTAGTTAGAATGCTAAGCCAAAGAACCTAATCTGTTGTTACAAGTGCAACAAACAATGTCATCAAGCACATGAATTTAGGACAAGGACCATGCATGCACCAAGATTTGAAGGATGCTACTACAATTGTTAGAAGTATGGACATAAAGCCTATGAATATAGATCCAAGTCCACATGATCATCAAATAAGGGAAGAAGCCATAAAAATTCCTATAATTGGGATTACAACACAAGACCTAGTTGTCACTATTGTCAAGAGTATGGAAACATCCCTTAGAATTGCATAAGAACACATTTCAATAGAAGCTACAACATATGGTTGAGCCAAACTACATGCTTTAGTTGTTTGAAGACTGGTCATATTAACAAGCACTATCCAACAAGATCAAAGGCACCTAACTTAGACTCAAAGCAAGGAAAAGGCCAGGTAGATGTTGAGCACATTAGAGGAGAGATGAATAAAACATGGAAGAAGAAATATGGATGCAGCACATCAAATGAAGGGATCACTTAACCTAAAGAGTCAAGTGGGCATACTTCATCAAACTAAGCAAGAAGGTATCTAGGACTAATATTTAAATGCTTTATCATACATCGATTCCTAGAATTAGTTAGTACTTAAAAGGGATAGATCAACATCAATAAAGATGCAAGGTTAAGTCTTCAAAGTTTTCACACTATTGCTGAGTAAGGAAAGTTGCCTTCAAATGTTGAGTGAAATCTTAATGTATGTTGAGTTGTCTACCAAAGTTAGTAGAAGTTGAGTTAGTAATGGTTTCCAAGTAAAAGGAAATTCTTATTAAAGCCGAGTAAGGGAAACTCCAATGGATGTCAAGTGTTGAAAAATAAATAGAAGCCAAATGAAACAGAATTGCATAAGGAGTCGAGTGGATAGTTGTATATGCAATAAGCATTAATTGCTATGTAATAAAGGGTATAAGGTCAAGTTTTTGATTATTTCTCATCATTACAAACATAGAGAAAAAGTGAGAAGAGCACAAAAATGATTTCCAAATAGAGATTGATGCTTTTGCAAAGATTCCAGCTAAGATTTAGTATTATTTCATTGATCTAAGGTATTTACTAAATTGTTGGGCTATGTAGTTATGAAATTTCTATATCTTAATACCCTAGTTTTTAGAAATGGCATCTAGCTCTAGGAATCCCAAGGATAAGGAATCGTTTGAGGTTGAGTTGGTCAGCAATGAATTCAAACAACTAGATTTTAGACCAATTCTTGAAGTGACTTACAAAAATGACCCTGTTGGTGCTTTATCTATTATTCCACCTAAGGTTGTTATGGTGCAAGATGTTAGAAAGTGTTACAATTGTAAAGTTGGAGCAATAGGTGACATGGAGATTTGATAAGCCTATGAAAAACTTTATGAGAATGGGGTATTAAAGGAGGAATTCTAGATTGTTGAAAGGAAGGGCTTAACCTATGTTGTAGATTTCCCCGTAGTTTTCAAAATTGAATGGATAAGAATTGTGTTGAGTAGAATTCATGGAGGATGCCTAGGGTTGGAGGATGGACCTATTAAATTATCAAAGAGAATCATGCATAGGGTAACAAGGTACCCAAGCCTAGAATGGCCAAAGACTCTAAGGAGTGATTCAAAAGTGGAACAAAATGGGCATGACAATTGACACAATTAGAGATCCACTTGTAGAATTTGTTGTTAGGGTTATATCCCATAAATTTTGCTAGTCAAGCTGACTAAATAGTGTACCATTCATTGCAATTGATGTGGGATACAAACTTGTCAAGAAGGATCATACATATGATCTAGCAGAACTACAACTATAACAGATTATGGAGAATTTGGGAGCAATAAGGAGATCCAAGAGTGCTAAGTGTAAGTTTGGATCAATTTTGATATGCATATTTTTCTATGTTCAAAATGAATTCCCCTCTTTTGGTAAAATAAGTTGGAAGACAAATAGGTCTACAATAGTGCAAGTGAATGAGTATATAGAGCAGATGCGAGCCAATTTTGAAACCTTAATGACAAGATATTTTGAAGACTTTAAAAAGTCTGTGAAGCAAAGGCTCAGAATACTAGTTTCTCTAGTGGATCAACACATCAATGACATTTTTTTCTTAGTTGACATTGATTATACAAACATCCAAGTAGTAGTACCAAGGGTGAGATGGCTAAGGCCACTTTGATATGAAATTAACATTGATGAGGTATTAGTAGCAATCACAACATTGCTTGTAGAAGACATTGATAAAAGTGCAAAACTCTTTGGCACTTTTAATGTTGTAAAGTCCAAGGTAGAGATGGAGTTGAAGACTGATCCAACCCTTAAAAAGAAGGATAACTTGATCAAAAATTTAAAGGCCAAATTTGGTGAAGGAACAACAAAAGTAGAAGAAGAAGAAGAGCTGGGGAAAGGGCCACTTGCCTTGACACAAGGCATGGGTGAAGATGCTGAAGAGGAAGAAGGTGCAAAGGAGGAAGAGAAAGCTGAGGAAGCACCTACCAAGCTAGAGCTAAAGAAAAGAAAAGCTCAAAAATAGCATGCAGCTCATCCCAAAGGAAAAAAGATAGCCAAGCCAAGCCCAGCTATGCCTACTAAAAGGCAAAGTACAAGAGCTACAACAAAGGAGGCTAAGGAGTAAGAGAAGAAGAATGCTATTGAGTAGGAAGGTTTAGCAAAGAAGAAGCTGAGAAGAAAATATGTTGCACCTCTTGAATCAAATGAGGAAAGGACTAAATCTAAGGACAATAGTCAATTTAGAGAGGTAAGTCATGCCACCAAGTCTAATTTAGAAAATATATGTGATAATATTAGAGATAATGTAGACTTATCTAGTTTGAAAAGCATTGATTTTAATAAGTTGGGTAGAGGAGAACAAAACATGGTTGAAGAATCATTCTACACCATGATGGAAAAGTTTGGAAAAGTTCAAGAACACTCCACTTGAACTTGACAATTCAATGCCCAAAGATTTGTATTCTATTGTTGAAAATAAATGGCATTATTGCCTTGATATGGAGAAAAAAATAAGAGAGTCAACATTGGCTCAAGTAATGCCTGAGCTCAGAAAAGGGAAAATAAACAAGGCAAATAAGAAGCATGGGAGCAAATTTACACCCAAATATAGAGCATTTAGTATTCTCCAGAATAAGATTGAAGATGTTGTGAAAAAGTCCACTCAAATGTGGAAATTAATCTATGGCCTCACAATTGTAAAATAAGGAGAAGAAGATCCCTTTGAAGGGAGAAACGATGGAGAAGAGGATGAAAATGAAAAGGAAGGTGAAGGAGAAAAAGAAAAGGTAGATGATATAGTGGAGAAGGAAACTCAAAAGGATGATATGGCAACCACTGAAGAGAAAAAAATAGAAGAGAGTGTGCAAGATAGATAATTGCCACCTCCAAGTCATCCACATGACACTTCTACACCTACAAAAATAATAAAAGTAAAGGATGTTCCTAACAATTCTGGTCAGAACATAGAGGATCTCAAGAAGATCCTTGACCAAACAACTCTATAGGCCATATTATCCAATAATCTAGGGTTGGTCAATGTAGATGTGTTGCAAAAAGTAGTAGCTGACTTGACTAGGGATAAGATGGCAACACAAGAAACATCTCTTGTCATCTCTATAGCTACAAGTGGACAACCCAAAGAGCAAGCTACACAAGATAGATCAGCTAAGGTTGACTCCACAATCAAAGTCACTACAATAGCCAAGGAGCCAACAAAGGACCAAATAGGATAGATAGATACTTTTGTTCCTACTACACAAGTATAAGGTGCACTGCCTTAGATAATAGTTATTGATAAAGACAAATCAGAGGGGAAGGAGACCCCAAAGGAAAAGGAGCAACAAGAAATTCAAACTTTGGTTAATTTGCCAACCTTTGGGACTCCAACAAGAATGCCACAAAAGTCAAGCACTAAAGCAGTACCACTTCAAATTTCAGCACTACCCTCAAGCTCTATAAAGGTTACAAGGATACTTCACTATGGAGACCCTACACTAGATGAAGAAATAGTCATTCCTAAGTATGAATATGAAACCATGAACATTGATCAAATTAATGAAGTACAAGAGGCACTAGAGAGGAAGAAAAAGTAGGAGATACTAAAAAATGAGTATAAATAGAGGCAAGCACTAATTGAATTAAAGGACATCTTTCTAGATGCATTTAGCTTGTAGACACCTAATGAAACAAAGCCCATTATGGAGCAGCTTTCAAATATAGTGGACCAGGTGCAAAGTGAATACCATGATACTAATTCAAAACTAATGGAATGGTCAGAAAGGAAGTTTAAAACAAAAGTAAATGAAAGAATATCTAATGAAATAACACTATCATAGGTAGAAATGGCTAAGAAAATTGAAAAGGTGAAGATAGTACTTGAGAATATCTTCTCATTTTACTCAAAATTGTGTGATCCTTCTATCTTCACACAGGGTACTAGCTAGAGAATCAAGAGCTTGAAGAGGAACTTAAAGATATCAAGCATGAAACTACCTTAAGATCCAGCTCAAAGTGAGAAGCATTTTAACACAACACTTCACACTCAAAGAGAACTAGTTGTATTAATAGTAGAAGAGGCTAATACAAGAGCCAAATTGGTACAAATACAAGCCTCCCTAACCCCTCACATGGAAATTTTGCAAAAGGAACTAGCCTATGTAGAGAATGTGATAAAGAAAGATCCCAATCTGTCCACATTAGATGGCTTAGTTCACCTTGTAGTAGAGACATCCATTGAAAATAAATCCCTAGAAGTTGCAATACAAAACTGGGATGTTGCTCTGAGAATTGTAATGGAAGTGAACAAGAACTTATTAGCCAAATATCTAGTCAGTGTCTAGACCTTTTGACATACATTTCAAAAAGGGGGAGAAATTGTAAAGCCAAAAGGACACCTAAACTGCAAGGTGAACATGTGGAAGAGGGAGCTAAAATGAAAAGGGGAGTAATAAATAGTGAAAGGAGAGAAAATAGAGAAAAATAGGGCATAATAGAACACATCAGATAAATAGTATCAAAATTGAAGACAAGGAGTATCAGCTGAGGCACATCAATCTATTCAGAGATATTTTGGTTATAAGGATATGGCACATCAACTCAGGGGGAGATACAAAATTTTGAACAATTTTGAAGTTTTGCATATATGCTAAATAGAATGTATATTATACTCAAGAAGATTAGTTCCATTATGTATAGTTAATTTTTTTTGACACTCATGTCAAAGGGGGAGATTGTTGATCTTAGATTGGTTTTGACAATTGAGTGTCAACACACTTAATAAATTTTCTAAGTTGATGTCGAGTATAATATATATGTCAAGTTACAATATGTGCCAAGCCAGAAATTCAACAAGTGTTGAGTCATTCAGATGCCCAACAAATAGATAGAGCCGAGCAAGTTTTAGACTCCAAGTGACTAATAGATGTCGAGCAAGTTCAAGTGTTGAACAAGACATAATTTAGTATGTGTCAAGCATAAACAATTAGTAAGTGTCGAGGAACATAGAATCAACATAAGAGTTTGTGCCTTCACATACTAAGATGTAAACCATTTTCGAGCTAACATATGGATAAATCTCAAAGGATTAAAAGATAAGAATGAATCTATTTGATTCCCTATGCAATCAACATGCAACCAATTAGAAAATGAAAAATTTTGAGTGGGAAAGATGGATGAATCTCAATCGTAGATTCATACCTAACCCTAAGTCACAAAATCCTTTTAAGGAGGTCAAAGCCCCATAAATTAGAGAGAGATAGAATGTGTGAAAAGAGAATGCATGCAAGGAGATAATGCTAACAAAGTTTGAAGGAAGTTTGAAGGGGTGAATTGATCAAGTTAAAGGTGATTTAGAAGAAGGACATAACTGTAGATCAATTAGAAGAATAGAGTATCAGTACTACAAATAGATTTATACTAGATTAGTGAGGATTAGATTGGATAGAACAAGGATCTAAAATCAGCAATAGCAGATTGCAAGTAATCAAGTCAAACATTCTACTATACTTTCTAATAATTGTATTAGTAGAATGAAATCCTATGGAGATAGGTTGGTTTAACAGCCATTGTATAAAGCCTTTAATAGGCTAACATTCCAAGTGAATGTTTTATAAATCATTTAGCTAGGTACACTTCTGATAGAGTGTTAAAATCCTTTAATAGGGTAGGATCTAACAATCCTTGTAAGCTTTTAATTGGGTAGGCCTTTCACAAGGCGGATCATGAGAATGGTCAAAAATATGTAACCTTAATAGGTGAACTTTATTGTTGTAGTACTGAAGAGTTGTGGGTGTCATCCCCACCCTAGTTTTACCTTCTCATTGGAGGATTTATGGGTAATCATATCTGGTGACAAGTGTTTATGTGAATACATTTGGTTTACATGTTATTTTCATATGTTTATGTATGCAATGTTTTAAAGTCAAAAGTTTTATTGATTAAAGTTTAGTACTTTTGATTCACCCCCCACCCCCCTGCCTCAAAAGTATACTTCCCACTTGTTAATTCACAAAAATTAGAAAGAGTAAATTGGAAATTGTAATTTTTTTGATTAGGTAAAACAAGTTTTATAGGGATCCTGAAACCCAAAGTTTTACAGTTTATTTTATTAACCCTTGGCTGTAAGCACTATAGGCAAGAAGCCCCACTATTTCACCAAGGGTCAATGGAAAAACATTCTCAATTAAGATCCACAGTAGAGAATGGCCCTGTGGGGACTTGAACCTTGGTTGTAGGCCCTACAGGAAAGAAGCCCCACCATTTCACCAATTGGAAATTGTAATGTTAATAGTAAACTGATATTATAATTATGAAACACTTGATTGATTAGAAATAGAAGGGTTCTCACATAATCAAGTATCAATTTTTTCAATAAAAGAATCATATGAAAACCATAAATACATGCAAGGAAAATAATCACTACTAGTAGAAATGAATATTAAATCCTAAATTGAAACCAAATGAGGAATATTAGCAATGATACAAAATAGAAAATAGTTTAAGCCACCATGAAAATGAAAAGAACAAAAACCACCATGAAAATAGTAACACGGCTTGAACAAAAGAATATGTTTCCCTCACAAATTTAATTGTGTATATGAACACACATTATTGTGTTCATAAACACAAAATGCATTATTGAAGTACACAACAACAAACTATGGATGTAGATTGCATTCAAGTTAGAGATAAACAAAACATGAAGATGATAAAAAAAAAAAAAAAAAAAGCCCAATTATGGCAATTGAAAGCCTTACTAAGGATTTTTCCTTTTTCCTTACTCGAGTTTTATATTTGGTGTCAGAAATACCTTAAATTTTCCTATGGCTCTTTTCCTTTGAAACCCTTATTTATGGGTCCACAAGTTGAAAAGGGTAAGAAATAATCATGCACTATAGGCAATATCTTGAAATTGAAGTAAGAGAGAAAAAAAATATCTTGGAACAAAACAAACACAAGTCTAAATAATCCTTGATAGTTGTGAGTGTTAAATATGGGCCTCTAATTCCACACACACTACAACATGATCATTATTTTTCAGTGACATTCTAAAATCAATATGAGATTATTCATTTGGTATGTCTACACAAAGCAATTTGTTGCCTTCTAACTAGACAGGGTTTTAGTATACCCTCTCATAATTGAGAGTTTAGTAACCAGACCAAACTAGTACGAAGGATTTGAATGAATGAAAATGTAATCTAATCTATATTTTTTATGTTTTTGAATGCAAAGATTATGAATTAATCTAGATGATTTTAAAATTATTCTAAGAACAATAAAAAGAAAATTAAACTAGAAACGAGTGCATTATAATCTAGATGATGACCATGTAAAACAAAGAAGATTCGAATGCAAAGAACTTGAATGATCAATCCAACAATGATTCAATACTCTTCATGTGCATCCTTCCAAATGAGAGGTCAAGGGTCTCTTTGTATAGAATCTTGGATCCGATCAACGGTCAAGATTAAACTAAGTGTACGATTCAAATTGAATGTGAGAATGAGTGCTCCATTTTTTATGGAATTGAATGAGATGAAATAGGATATAACATTGATTCATTCAAATATGTGCTCATAATTATTTTTAATTAAATAATTATTTTCAACAATTATGATGAGCATATTTGATTAAATCAATCAATATTTTTAATTCATTTTTCATATGAGATGAATTTGGAAATAAAATTGATCCATTCAAACATGACATCATAATAAGATATTATAATTAATTAAATAATTAGTTTCAATAGTTATCACACACACACACACACACACACACACACACACACATATAATTAAATCAACGAATTTTGATTTCTTTTTTATGTGTATTAGCTAAAGGGGGTGATTTTAATTCAATTAAATTACTTAATATTTATAATTAAATTAATTTGATTAGGAGATTAATTTAGCTAATTTCAATCAATATTTAGGAATAAAATAAAGTATGTGATTGATATAGATTAGGGATTTTATGCATTCAACTCTTAGGTCAAGTAAAGACTATCAAAATTAGAAATGCCTAGTACAATAGGACTTAGTTTAATCAACAAATAGATGTTGTAAGACTGATGCACCAAAATTGGTTCAGATTGGAATGTGCCAATTTAGGGGTATTACTTTTGCCCCTCTTTGAATTAATGTGTGAGCATCACGTTGATTCAAAGAAATCAGAAGTTTGAAGTATAGATCAAGAATTGATATTGATTTTGAGATTGATGACACATAAACCTAATAATGTGATTTTTAAGGTTATCTCTAGAATGAAGCTTAACCCTCTAGAATCTAGATAGAACACCTAGATGCCAGTCTCATAGGATAAAGATTGTCAAAATTCACAAGATTATTCCAAAAATGAGACTCAATCCTCTAGAATTAGAGTTAGAATGCCCCAATACCTATCCATTAAAAGATGACAAGATTAATCATGATTCATAGGATTATCCCTAGAACAAGGCTTAATCCTTAAGAGTTAGGGTTAGAATTCCCCAATACCTATCCATTTTAAGATGACAAGATTAATCATGATTCATAATGTTTTCCCTTGAATGAGGCTTAATCCTCAAGAGTCAGGTTTAGAATTCCCCAATACCTATCCATTAAACAGTGATTGAAAGAAAACTTTGAATTATCTTTAGAATGAAGCTTAATCCTCCAAAGTCCAAATAGAACACCTAAATAATAGTCCATAAAATATTAAAAAACCTAATCATGAGTCATAGGATTATCCCCAAAATGAGGCTTAATCCTCAAGAGTTAGGGTTAGAATACACCAATACCTATCCATCGATCTATGACTAGAATTGTTATGAGTTTGATCAGTTGATCAATGAGTAAGATTAAATAGCATATGATGCTAGATAGAGGGAACAAAGATTCCCTAAGTGATGAGATGCCCCTATAGATTAGGAAATTATTTCAAATCAAATTGAAGCCAATTTTGAAAGATTTAATGATTTAATCATCATGCCCCCTCAAGAGAAAAATTGAAAGATGAAACACAAGAATAGTGTTGTAGAGCATTAGATTGGAAGATACTAAAGTGATCAGATATTTAGGAGAATGTAGAATAGATCAAAAGAGCATGAAAAAAAATTTGAAGTTTATTCAGAGTAATGTTGAGGTCTAGTTGACCAAGTTTGACCATAATTAACTTTATATGACAATTTTGAAAAATTTGGAGAAATGTTAATTTGATGATGTTCCAAGATTCATAAAGTATCAAAAAGATAGATTGCACAAGCATTCAATCTCATTGATTGCAAAAAAAATTAAATGTGATTTTGAGTTGTTTAGGTGTGTCATATTTTGATTTTGACCCCAGAAATGAGTTCAAAATAGTCCAATCAGGCTAAGGTGATTTTCATGTCCATAGGAGAACATTGAAAAATTAGGTCAAAACCTATATAAGTGCCCAAAAGATTTTTTCAAATCATTTGTGTATTTCTCTTTTGTAAAGAAGGAGCTCTGAGGAGAAAATGGTGATCCCTGTGCACTCTTACTGATTAAAGCAATCTAGATGACACAACCAATCGACAAACTATGACCTCCAATGAGTAGTAGATAAACCCCATAATCATTTGAAATCTTATGCATTTCTATCAATTTTAGGATTGCTTTAATTTTCTTATCTATGGCATCCTCAAGTGAGGACTCAATTTCTCACTCATGCCTCTATGATAGCTCATGTGAAGAAGTGCCACTAGGGTACTTTCTCGCATGTTGCATAGGGTTTTCTCATATGGAAGATACCCATATCTGGCATGGGAAACCCTTAATGTTGAGGCATTTTTGACCTATGTTTAACTTTTCTCATGCAAAGGTGTTTTCTCACATAGGATGTAGAGTTTCCTTGTGCAAGGAAATACTTGATGTGTGCGAGATTTCAAAATCTCATTCAAGATTATGAACAAATTGGGATCATTTTTTTTTTTTGCATCATTGACAGTTGTTGAAAGTGTTCTTTCAGGATGTTTTAACTTTAATAGTATTATCATGTTTATGCTTAGATTGAATACTAACCAAGTTATGTTGTTTGCTTGTTCACAAGTTGGCTTTCTAGATGTAGGATTTCAATCACATTATCCTAGAATTGGGCACTAATTAGCCAGTTAGATGTAGTAGAGCTGACACATATCTATACACTAGGTCTCTCTCATCTTTACTGGAATAATTAGTAGAGTGTTTCCACTTGGAGAAGAACACATTTCATTTTCCCCTAGAAGAGATGACTATCACTCTAGAGGACATCTATAAGATACTTTGGATTCCATTCCATAGGCCCTAGATAGAGTATGATACACAGTCATGACCTAATACATTAGCACTGAGGGCCATATTCCAAGATGAGATCATCATGGGTAGGGCTATTCCCTAGGATAAGTTGGTGCAAGTATATGGGCCTACACATAGACTAGTAGTAGTGCTTAGTGCATTCCTTGGATTCTACTTGATGGCTAACAGAGTTCATCATGGGTTGCAATGTGGATGGGGATGGATGTTGTAGGGGATTTTGGAGTAGCGAACACATTTTGGGTGGGGCCAATGTATGTTGGCCCATATGTTCCATGAGATGCATGAGATCATCTATAGAGAGACAAAGAGTATGGTTGCAAGAGTATGTGTTCTACAAATATGGGCATGGGAGCACCTACCCATTATTAGACCTATATGTGAGGATGAGAGGCAACTACATGAGCCATATATTTATCGATATGTAGGACAGATGACCCAGACTCCTTTGGATAAGACCAAGCAGTGGAAAGCACAACTAGATAACTTAGTAGCAGTAGTATGGCAGCCTTGGTGAAAGATAGAGGTATGGGATGATGCTCAAGCTTAGCTCAATTATATGTTTTCCTCTCGGCCACTAATTGGTCACTTGATCCATGTGATTGAAATATTTCCCTTGAAATGAGTATGGATACACTACAACTTGCCTTAGGATATTTTGTAGGTTTATTGCACATACACCCACTAAACTGAGGTGCTGAATAAGGGGTAGTTAGTGAGGTTAGACCCTAGGAGGAATATGATTGATGCTTGTAGGATCATGCTAGCCCGTTGGGACTATATACCAATGATAGAAAATGGAGGGATGAATCCTGAGTATAGGGAGCATTTTTTAAGTCACCTCTTTCTATGGTTTACAAATCCATTGGGGATGGTAGTATTGGTACAGCAAGTCTAGGCCCCATAGTAGCCATAGTAGCAAGGTCTTAGAAAGAGGACTACATAGGTTGTTAGAAATAGATAATACTAAGAGGGGGGGTGAATCAGTATTTTCAATCCTTTTCCTCACAACTAGATATTATTAATTATGTTACCACGTACATAAGAAAGTAAACCAATAATGATGAACATTATAAACAACCATACACAAAAAGATATTATAACACCATATTTTGTTAACTAGGGAGACCCTAGCCAAGGGAAAACCCCAGTGAGGATGAAACCCACTAGATGATTCACTATATAAAGAATCTGGTTAAGGATATTGACCCTATTAGGAGTCTATGAAGAATGTATAGTGTCTCAAGTCCCTATTAGGAGACTAGGCCTTGTTAGAAGCCTCAACCCTATTAGGAGTTGGTGGATCATATACAAATGTGTGCAAGAAGAGCTCACTACCCTAACATGCAACTATACAATAAGATCTTTAGGAAATAAGTATACATACAATTCTTAGATACTTGTTGTACTTCAAAAATCTTCTAATTGACAATTCTTCATACAAGAGTGATTGTGCACATCTTAATCTACATCATATCTACCATTCATAAATCATAATGTTGCATTCACTTGTTACTCATATTTCACAAGATCATATCAACTTCGCAATCATTATCATCATTTTCTTCATCTATATTAACTTCGCAAATGAAGTTCTTTACTTATACCAAGAATATTGGTAAATTCTTCCTTAGTTAGCTCATATAACATCATTAGAGTCATCTTATTAAGAAACAATAATTAAAACAATAAATCAAGTCGTTTAACATAATTTTTTGACATGCTTTGTTCTTCACTAAATCATCGTTGCTTTACTAACTCCTTCATAACTCAAAATTGGTTGATCATACGAACATCTGAATTACTATACCTCATTAGTATGATGTCCTCCATCTCTGGTTAATTGCATAAGAGAATATTCCAAGGGAATATTTTGTTATCGTTAAAATTTTTATGATGTTGTAACACTATCTAACACATAGACAATTTTCTTTATAGATGAATAAGACTAATCTAAAAAACAAATATGTTTCCATAAATGACAACCATAACTTACCTTATTTGATTGATTGGACATATTTCCAATAATCTCCCCCTTTGGCATTGATGGCAACATTTTGAGAAAATTGGCTAAGTCCCAAACATGTTGTCATACCAATCAAAACAAATAACCATAACATAATTAAAAACATTTGTATTCATGTTATGAAAAGGTTACATCCCTTATAACTCCTATTACAACTTATTGCTCCCTTTTATAATTACAATTTTCGATATATCTCCCCCTTTGACATCAATGGCAAAGGTATCAAAAGGAGACTATCAAAATCTGGTAGTTGCATCAATACTTGGAAAAGCAATCACTGAAGTTGGTTTTTAACTATGTAAAATGTTTCTTCCAACTTTCTTTCAATGCATCAGATACACTAATAAGTACACATAGGGCATATGTGGCCAACTCTACTACATTCAAGTCTGTAGCCATAAACATGTCATAAGAAAAAAAATTTGACAAACATTCCTCCAATTGATTCTCCAACAATGTTACTTGTGGGAACAAGTATTCTCTTAGGAGAGTAAATCTCTTCAGAGCTTTCTCCTTTTCTACTTGTAAGTTCCTAATGCTATCATGAAGTATATATATTGAGGGCTCAATGGTATCCATTTTCTAATTTTTCTTCAAAAATTTGTCAGTGACCATCTGAAGTTCAGTTACCTTTTCTTTGATCTAATCATCAAATTCTTGAAGATAATTATATGCCAAGTTGCACTTAGCATAAGCCTCTTTTCCTTCCTCTATACACTATCTCAATGCTTTAGTACATATATTCAAAGATTCTATATCATTTCTCATATTAGTGCACATGGTATTAAGAAGTTTACCATCATGCTCTATTTGTGCTTGAATTGTAGCCATATTTGTGAGTTTTTTGAACTCATCATCAAAAGCTTTACACAAAATTGCTACGCACTATTGAATATTTGCAAGGGTGTCAACAAGGATTACTACTTTCTTTATTCTATTCAAAACTGAGGTCAAAGTCTTCTCAATTGACTTGACTAATTTATTTTTCTCAAGAAATTTACTCAAAGAAGATATGACATTTTGTGCTTCATCTTCTTCATTTGATTGGACTACTACTGTTGCTTCTTGGGTAGGTGGTGTGGGAGGAGTTACTACTGCTACTGCCAAGGGTACACTCAAAGTAGTTGCTTCACTGCTAGATTCAACTTTCTTCATAGAAGGTGCATCTTCTTCCTTTGGCTCCTAATCCTTTTTTTCTTCATCGGAGCTACTATAGTCCATAATATTGGCAATAATGTTGGCAAAAAATTGCTTGAATGGGTTCTTAGTTTTGTCAATTGTCACATTGGTGTTATCTACTTACATAGATTTACTACCAATTGTGATATGTGGTCAATTACTGGAAATAGGTGTTCTAGTTGGTTTCTCAAAGCTGTGAAGTGGATTGTTTGTTGTTGGACTTGCTTCCTTTCTCTACGCACATTCCTTAGGTGTTTGGCTTGCCTCCTCTAGCTATGTACTTTTCTTAGGCATTTGGCTTGCCTCCTCTATCTATGCAATTTCTTTAGGCATCTAGCCTACCTCCTCTATCTGTGCATCTTAGGCATAGTAGACATAAATGTGACGATAGCCTTTTGTGTTTCCTTATGAACTTCTTCATAATTGCCTCCCATCAGGAGAATGGATCTCTTTTTATGTCTCAACAATGGTGCTATACCTTTGAAAATTTTTATTATTTCTTCCTCATTATTTACAAAACATAACTTTCTCACTATATTCATTCTTATTTGTTTGTCTTTCTCTACAACTCTACTCTTTCTATTTCTCAATCTATTATACAAGTCTTCAGATATCTGACCTCTTATACTATCAAATCTCTTATCTTTAAGAATCATGTTTCTAACTACGACATTTTCTAGCTGTCTCCTATCCATATTATTATACAAATCATAGTATTTATTTAACTATAAAAAATTATTGTCATTAATAATTTGCATGTTTAGATTTTCTACCTTTGGCTTCCATGCTTTTGCCCTACCGATGTCTTTGCTTCTTAATCAGCTAGCTCAATTGGTCTATCACCAATTTCTTCTTCAAGATTCAAATGAGCTAATTTGCAAGGTTCTTCTCTTTTTTCTTGGGCCATTTGTAGTCTACTTCACTCTTATTTTAGGAGGTGTTTTTGTCCTTTCAAGTTTTGTAGGCTTCCTTGTAGTTGATGCTTCTTCAGTCTTCACTAGATTCCTTGGAGGTTGTTGTTGCACAACTGCTGCATAGTGCACATTAGGTGTATGTGCACTTGTTTGAGAAAATATGACCTCTTCGGTAGGTCTTGCCACTACAATGGGCATAGGGGTCAAAGGCTCAGATTTACCACTAGCCTTCATTTCCATAGCTATCCCTTTCACCTTATCAAATTCTTTCCTAGTCATCCTAGATTATTTCAAAATAGAATCAATTACTTTCTCCACCTTTTTCTTGGAATCCTTCATTACTTGACTAGTTTTGACTTCTCTCATTTTCTTATAACATGTCCCCTATCTAAGACATTCTGAATCAACTTAAGAATGAAGGATTATCTGTGCACACCCTTCAATCAATTCCTCACTCATCTCATATCCCATAGGTTCAATGAACTTTACTCAAGGAACTACTACTTCCATATATGTGAAATCTATCTCAACCGTAAAACAAAATTCATCCTTATACTTCTCTACTACCATAGGAGGTATCCTATACCTTTGCTTCATTTCAACTTGAAATGATTTCGTTATTTTTTCAATATCATTGTCTTTGACTGTTTTAGGTCTTGACCTATATGCTCCAGTGATTAACTACATTGCACTCTCATTTTCATTCCAATTTGTGATTCCAAGTAACTTCTTAGTAGTGTAGAAAAATATGTGTCAATAGGGATTCAAATCTAAAGACTGTACTCCTTCATTTCTTGATTCTAGATATGTTGTCCAACAATTGTGTTTGGATAATATCACACATATTAACCTCTTCACCTCTTACTACGAAGTAAGTTGCATGAAGAAATCATGAAGGTATTGAATCTATCCTAGATCCATGATTGTACTTATATCCCAAAAACTTACAAATGAGTCTCACTCCATCATCTTGAATGGTGTTGACCTTCATGTTTTTGCCATCATAATATGTATTGAGATTCATCTCAACCATCTTGCACACACTCTTAATTTTTACTGGATTGCATCCTTCATTGCTCAAACCTGTCACCTTGTGAATTAGGTCATTATCTATACATATGATAGAACCTCCCAACCATAGAAAATCATCATGTACTCTACTCAAAATTATCCTTGTCCATTCATTATTATCAAATTCATGTAGAAGATATGCTTAACTAGCTTAAGTCATTCTAGGCATCTATGTTTAAGTTTGAATGACAAGTCATTACTACACATCTTTTTCAATTCCTTATGAATCTTTGAGTCACCTATGCTTTCAATCTTGCAATGAATATATCCTCTTATATCCTCGATGTGAATAACATTTTCTAAAACTTGTGAAAATGCTCCAATAGGGTCATCAAGAAAAGAAACAAATGGGTGTTTCTTGAAATTGTACCTAGGTCTATTTCTTACTTTAAATACTTCTTGTCGTGCCATTCTTAAAAGATTAAGCTCAACAATTCAAAAAATACCTCAATTTTGCGTATTAGGGTTTCAGGTGACTTTGCGCAATTGCAGGCCTCTTTAATTCTTCAAATCTTTCTTCAATCTCACACTCAGACTTTGCACAAGAAAATGATGTATGCAAATCAGTTTGCATCCTTTAAATATTTTGCAATCTATACTTCACTTTAAATGCATGTCTACCACTAGTTCAGTATATTGTCTCTGTGCAATAGAGAGATAAATCTTCTTACATATCCTTATCCTTATCTTATATCTACTACATACTATCAACTGCACAATCTTTGATACTTACTCTAACATTAGTTATCAATTATTGATACTTGGTTTCACTGAGAGTGCTTAATTCTAGTAAGAAGAGTCACAAACAATAAGTGACTTCATTGTCTTGTTAGGTACATCTTCTATAACTATATGAGAACTTTTTGGTTCCTTTGCCTTTACAAATGATTTCGTTAATTCATTTGTCTAATCCATTTCTTTCTTTAAACTATAATTTCTTCTATTGTTCCTTCTGTAATTTTTATTCATGTTTAGATCTCTTCCATCCATTCTGCAAAACTTTGTTGTGTGTCCAAAGTTATTGCATAGCTAACATATAGGTACTAGTTGTTAGGCGCTCTACAATTTATGGCAATGTGTCCAAGATTGTTCCATCTATAGAAAATAATTTGTCTTCTTTCTCCACTTTCATTACTGTGAGATCCTGTTCCTATATATCATACTATTTGCATTATTTTTATCAAATTTAGGTTTCTTACAATCTATTTCATAATGACTGCATCCATGACAATTATGGAAATAAAATTTTGAAAAAGGTTTGAAGGACTTACCTTTGCAATCAACTTTAGTGTCTTCAGGTTCATCACACTAGGTAAAATATTCATTTCTTTTGTTGCCCATATCTTAATTAGATTCTTTAACTTTTTTAGAGTGAGCAACATTATCTTTGTCTTTATATGTATCATATATCTTTCTTAGATCCTCATTGACTTCAAGATTATCAAGTTCTTTTCTCTCAATAGATTTCTTGGAAGATTGTCCAAGAAAGAATCCAAGTCCAGTCTTGTCACAACTAAGCCTTTGTGCACATATTTGTTCTTCAATCTTATCACTATTGGTATATAATTTCTCAAGTTGTTGTTTGGTTTGTACCAACTCACCTTTCACAACAGTTTTGTATTTCTCTAATTATGCATGCTCTAATTTAATAGATTCCAATTTAGATGTTACCTTGCTTAATTGAGATCTTAGATTAGCATTTTCATCTTTAATATTAGAGTCATTCTTTCCTCCATTTTTCTTAAGACTCGGCTTAAGTTCAACTATATTTAACTCATGTTTTAGGATCTCATTTTCTTTCTTCAGATCTTCAATGTCATCATCACTAGTTTGCTTACTAGATCCTTTTTGCTTTAGGTCATCAATTTTTTCCTTTAATTCACTAATGTAGGATTTTTCATCCTTGTATCTATCTTTAAGGCCATCTCTTTCATCAGTAAGGAGATCAATCTGTTCAAGTGCTTCTTCAAGATTCTTCTTCAATTGTTCCATATCCATAGGGATCTTATTCAAGTTTTTAAGACTCTTCTAAATAACTAGGCTCTGATACCAATTGTTAGAAATTAATAATACTAAGAAGTGGGTGGGTGAATCAGTATTTTCAAGATTTTTGCCCACAACTAGATATTATTAATTACTTTACCACATACATAAGAAAGTAAGCCAATAATGTTGAATAATATAAACAACCATACAAAAAGAGAGATCATAACACCATATTTTGTTAACTAAGGAAAACTTGGCCAAGGGAACCCCAATGGGGATGAAACCCACTAGATGATTCACTATATAAAGAATATGGTTAAGGATATTGACCTTGTTAGGAGTCTATAAAGAATGTATAGTGTCTCAAGTCACTGTTAGGAGACTAGGCCTTGTTAGAAGCCTCAACCCTGTTAGGAGTTACTTCAACCCTATTAGGAGTTGGTGGATCATATACAAATGTGTGCAAGAAGATCCCACTACCCTAACATGCAACTATATAATAAGATCTTTAGGAAATAAGTATACATACAATTCTAAGATACTTGATGTACTTCGCAAATCTTCTAATTGATAATTCTTCATACAAGAGTGACTACACACATCTTAATCTACATCATATCTAGCACAACAATGCTTTTCATCATATATCATAATGTTGCATTCACTTGTTACTTGCATTTCACAAGATCATATCAACTTCTTAATCAATGATCACACATCATTATCATCATGTTCTTCATCTATATTAACTTCGCAATTGAAGTTATTTCCTCATACCAAGCATATTGGTAAATTCTTCCTTAGTTAGCTCATATAATATCATTGTAATTAGCTTATTAAGAAATAATATTTAAAATAATAAATCAAGTCATTTAACATAATTTTCTAACATGCTTTGTTCTATATTGAATCATCACTATGTTACTAATTCCTTCATAACTCGAACTTGGTTGATCGTATGGATATGCACATTGGTATACATCATCAGTATCATGTCCTACATCTCTAGTTAACTATGCAAGAGAATATTCCAAGGGAATTTTTTTTATCATCAAAAGTATTATGCTACTATAACACTGTCTAACACTTAGACAATTTTCTTTATAGATGAACAAGACTAATCTACAAAACAAATATGTTGCCATAAATGATTACCATAACTTACCTTATCTAATTGATTGGACATATTGCCAACATAGGTTTTGATCCCTCCATGACATATGAGAATGGTTATGGACAAAGGAGACCATGGGAAGATATTGGAACCTTGGGTCCCATCAGCAGTGAGGAACAAAAGCCAAGAGTGGTGGAGCAGCTAGCATAGTAGACCAAGCAGGGTGGAGGCAATGAGGAGATGTGGATCAGCCTACTCTTGGGCCACAAGATGGAGATATCCAGGCATAGGCCCAAGATGCCCCCTAGGAGATCCAAAGAGGGAGTTAGGATAGCACAATAGTAGCTTGAGAGCTACAAATCTAGCTAGTAGTTTGAGACACGTGCTTAGTAGAGCAAGATCAAGAGATCCACAAGCTATGAGAGCAATTGGAGTGCCAATGGGATGAGGCTCATATACAGACTGTGAGAGTAGTATATTATGATGTGTCCTATGTTGGCATAGTCCATAAGGTAGTAGAGCAAGTGCCTCAATTTTTTAAGTATGTGAGAGCATCAGAGGGTGCATGTCCACCAACAAGAGAAGATGCACCTCCTCCTCCTCCTCTACCTAGTGATGAAGGAGAAGGATGTAGTTAGCTTTCTCTACCTTTTGATCATGTATTTTATGATGTATGAACATCATTTTGTATCATTTGTTAGACTAACACTGCTTGAATAGCACTCATTTTGTATCGATGTACATTCTAACTCCATTGGATATATATATATATCCATGCATCATATCAATTTGCATTAGTCAAAATCATATAGCTACACATCTCATGTACGAAAAATCATAAGAGAAAAAGTGTGACACATGTAATGGTACTAAACAAGAGCTCATATGTGTGTGTGTGTGTGTGTGTGTGTGTGTGTGTGTACACACACACACACACACACACACATATATATGAGCTCTTGTTTAGTACCATTACATGTGTCACACTTTTATATATGAGCTCTTTTTTAGTACCATTACATGTGTCACACTTTTTCTCTTATGATTGTTTGTACATGAGATGTGTAGCTATATGATTTTGATTAATGCAAATTGATATGATGTATGGATATGTAGCATAGATGAGATGGTTTTTATTATGCAAATGTGGTTGATGAGATATGATGCATGCTTATGACATGACATGATAATATGTACATGAATGATATGGCAATGTACAATGTATATGTACTAAAATTTCATGCAAGATTCTCATTTGTTGCTCATAATAGATGCTTCATCAAATTCAAAATTATTCACCAAGTAATCAAATGCATGTGTACAATCAAGATGAAATGTGATACATTGAAGAAACTAGCAACCTCTTAAGTCGAAAGATACAAGTATACAAGTAACCAAAGATATACACTAATGTAATTTGAGTATGAAATACAACCTTATGCTAGATGTAATCCCTAGGACTATTTACTAAACCAGTAAGATAGTTATCATCACAAAGCTTTTAGTTAGACATGAATGTCATACAATTTGCACTGGCATTGTAATCATGAGAATATGAATATGGCATGTGTCTTAGTTTTGTTGAGATTAGATGTAAGCATTAAGGCACAAGAAGCTAGAATGACCAGAACATTTTTCCCTTTTAATGTAGCAAACGAGTATAAGCATCAAAGCATAAATGCTAGGATGACCAAAATATTTCTTGCATGAAAACACACCAACCATGTGAGAGATCCTTCTCATGCTAACTAATTAATAAGTATTATGTCTACAACTACCCTTATGTTTGTATCCTAAGATAGAATTATGCTAGGTATACTCACAGTGACCCATACATTCACTTATCAAGACGAGTGTCACTATTTTACTATAGCATAGAAAATTCATTCAAATAGTCAAGGAGAAGAACCAAATTCACTAAAGTGTTCATATAAAATGAGTCAAGGTACACATGGCCATCCAACATGAGATAGAGGCTATTAAAGTGGACACCCCTTTTATATGTATGCTTCAAATTATTGAAACTAATCCATCAAACAAAAACAAAGAAAAGATCATGTCTCGAGTCCTTGCTTCTCTAGTCAAAATAGACATCCTTAAGTTTGTCAAAGGGGAATGACAAAGAAAAAGAAGAATAGACAAAGAAAATCCTAGCATAGCTTAAATAGTGTCAACATTTCTATTTCACCTCAATTTTATTGGATTGATATCAAGTGTCGAGTGTTCTAAACATATGTGTAATAAATCTCTTCAGTAGTAGGATGATAGTAGATAGACTTAGTTAGGAAAACTGGTGATCGACATCAGAGAGAAATCTTCATTAAGAAGAATCTCAGTAGGAGAGCAAGTGATAGTAGATAGACACAACTAGAATAACTAATGATTGAGGCATAAGAGATCTTCTTTGAGAGGAATCTTAATAGTAAAGTAAGCAACAATAGATAGACGTAGCTAGAACAACTAATGACTAATGCTTAAGACATTTTCTAAGAAACCATAGGGTGTTGGCCCCTAGGCTTATGACCAGATCCAATCCATGTGGATATTAGGAAAATATCAAATGTAGTTGAGAGTGTATGCATGAGTGATAGAAACAAACTAATGCAAAAGCAACTATACAAGAGCTACAAGATGTGTTGTAGGATGTAGCATTTGAAACAAGAGGTGCCTGTTTACCAATCTTTCACCTTTTTGGTAGAGATTCTATATTTTCTACCACAATGCATGTTTGTCAAGTTTTCATCAATGGCACTTTTTCTTGTTTTTCATTTTTTTTTTCAATTTTTCAAATTTTTTTTTTTTTTAATATTGTTGGTATTTCCAAGGTTCCTATTGCTAGGTTTTCACCAAAAAAATAGATTTATTTTTTAGGACTATTTTCAATTTTTAGACTTTTTTTAGGACATTTAATATATGTACAAATAGCTTCAAAAGCATGTCAGCTATAGAATTGTTTTAGATGAAGGGTGTTGATTAGCTCTTTGAGTGATTCTACTTCAATTGTTGAAAGTTGATAAGCACCAAATCAAAGCACTGTAGTGACTATATATAGACCAAGCCAATTAGGTTCAAAATTCCCTTTCTATATTCATTGTTGTTGATTCTTAGGGTTTCTCTCAAGATGAGGTCACCCACTTGGAAGTCACATGGTTTGACTTTCTTATTGTATCTCTTAGACATTCACTTTTGATAAGCACATAGATGATCAAATGTCACTTGTCAATGTTCATCTAGTAGTTCTAACTCTTGCAGCTAAGATATTTTGTAATCATAATCAACAGTGAGGCCTTTCAAAGAGATTTGTGATACAAGAATCTCAATCTCAATAGGAAGCACAACATTTTCTCCATATACCAAAGCAAAGGGCATTTTTCTCGTAGGAGTTTTGATACTTTTTATGTAAGCCCATAAAGCTAGATTGGTCTAAAGGTACTAGTCCCTTCTAAATTTGTTGATTGTATGATGTAAGATCGTAAGAATAGCCTTCATGGATGCTTCATCTTGTCCATTACCCTAGGGACAATAGATGGAAGACCAATGTTGCATAATTTTAAATTTTGAACATAGCTAGTTGAGATCCTTGTTTTTAAACTATCTCCCATTATCAGTAATGATGGAGGATGGTACACCATACCCACAGATGATGTAGTTGAGAATGAATAGAGATACAATTTTTCCATTAGCCTCAAAAATAGGGATTGATTCTACCCTTTTTTTTTAGAAATGTGTAGCTATGATAATGAACTTGTGTCCAGTTGAAGAAGACAATTGAATCTAACTTACCAAATTAAAGGCCCATTGTTGAAATGGCCAAAGCATGATGAAAGGAATTAACTCCCTAGCTAGAACATGAGTTAGATTTCCATGGAGTTGGCACTATTTGTAAGGCTTCGCATATTTACTTGCCTCTTTCTCTATATTTGGCCAATAGTAATCAGCTCTAATAAGTTTGTGAGCTAGTGTCAAGCCATTTGAGTGGGATCTACAAATTCCTTTGTATACATCTATTAATTTGTGTTTTAACTCGTCAGGTTCTAAACATCTAAGGAGTGTACTATTGATACCTATCCTAAACAAGTTGTTAGCAATGATGACATGCCATGAAGCATCTTATATTAGGTGAAATTTTTCATTTCAAGTTAGATTGTCCATAATAATCTAGTCACATAGGTAAGAGTAGATATGATGGTAGCAAGAAGAATCATGTCCTATGACAGAACAGATCATTTGGAATTTAGGTGAATCATAAGTAGGGCAAGATAACATCTCCACCAAGAACTCATTTTGAAATTCATTTTCTCACATTTGTAGCATAGAAGCAAGAGTGGCCATTGCATTGGATGCCTTGTTATCTGCCGAACAAATCTATTGGAAAGTGACATGTGCAAAGTATTTTTTCAAATCATTAACCATTCTTTTGTAAGGTGTCAACTTCTCATCCTTTGTCTAATAAACATCATTGACCTAATTAATTACTAATTGTGAGTCACCAAAGATATTTAGTTTATCTACCCTCCATTCAATTGCAATTTGCATGTCATTGATTAAGGCTTCATATTCTGCAATATTATTTGTACAAGGAAATAGAATCTTTTACACCTTAGATAAAGAATATTGATGTGGTGTTATAAATAAAATTATAGATACATATCCCTATTGTGTGAAGGAACCGTTGAAGAAAATCACCCATGTTTTATGTGTTAGCAATAAAATAGATTTGTTAGGGAATTCAATACTTAGTGATAGAAGATTTTGAATTGGTGCTTCTTCTAATTGATCAACAATTTCCTATCCTTTGATAGCTTTCCTTTCGACATATCCAATGTCAAACTCACTTAAGATCATGACCCATTTAGCGAGCCTTCCTATCAAAGTAGCCTTGCTAAGAAAATGCTTCAATGGATCAATCTTTGTAATCAATCATATAGTATGAGCAAGCATGTAGTGTCTCAACTTTTGAGAAGCAAAAAAAACTGCCAAGCAAGCTTTATGAATAATGTTGTAGTTCATCTCATAGGAGATCAATGTATGAATGAGATAATAAATAGCTCATTCCTTATTGTTATTGTCTTCTTGAGATAGCAAGATACCTAAAGACAGTTCTATTATAGAGATGTATAAAATTAGAGGCTTCACATAAATAGGAGGCATTAGTATCGATGGATTAGCAAGATACTACTTAATTTTCACTAAGCTTTGATCACACTCTTTATTCTAGTCATATTTCACACCTTTATGCAAATTCTTAGTAAAAGGTCAAAACTTACACATGAACTGGGAGATGAATCTGCAAATGGATTGAATTCTTCCTTGTAGGCCCCTCATGTGACTAATGTTATGAGTGGAGGCATTTCCATTATAGATTGAACCTTTTCTGGGTCCGCCTCAATTCCTTTTACAGATACAATGTAACCCAGTAGCTTCCCTAATGTAACACCAAAAGTACATTTCTTAGGATTTAACCTAAGAATAAATTTCTCCATAGGATCTAGGATAGGTTGTAGATCTTGAAGATGAGTGTTTCTATGCATGCTCTTTACCAAGGTTTCATCAACATAGTCTTTCATCATTTTATCCATCATGTCATGGAAGATTTTTGTAACTGATTGTTGATATGTGGCACCAACATTCTTCAAACCAAATGGCATTTCATTCTAGCAAAAAGTACACCATGCACAAGTGAAACCAATTTTCTCCCAGTATTCTAGTGCAATTTTAATTTGATTATAACCAGAAAAATTGTCCACGAATTAGTACATTTCATATCCCACTGTCATGTCCACTATCATATCAATTTTGGGTAGTGGAAAGTCATCCTTGGGACATGCTTTTTTAAGATTTTGAAAATTAGTACAAACTTTAATAGACTTGTCATGTTTTGAGATTGGGACTATATTTGAGATCCATTTAGCATAATCAATAGCATAGATGAAACCAACTTTCTGGTCCTTTTCTATTTCATCTTTCACAAGTAGTACCACATGAAGATGCATCTTCCTTATTATTTGTTTGACAAGTTTCACCCCTGGGGTGATAGACAAATGATGCATTATGAGATCAAGATCTAATCTTGGCATATCTAAATAATTCCATGCAAAATTGATCTTCTTCTATCAGAAGAAAGGAACAAATTCCTCTTTTTCCTCTACAGATAAAGATTGTGCAAGATGTATAATATGAGGGTGTTCCTTAGTTCCTAGATTGATTGGTTGTGTTGGTTCTATCAATATTGATGATCTCTCTTGAAATCAACTTAGAAGTGCATTAAATATCTCATCGTTAGGTGCCTCAGAGACCTTTTCACCTTTTGATACATCTTTTTTTTTACTATTATTGGTTTTGATACTACCACAATGTGGTTTTCACCATTGAAACATTTTTTTTTTCTTAATTGTATGACTAAAATAATTTATGTCAGGTTCTATCATATTAACACTCTATCCATTAGTGGAAGGCATTACTAGTTCAATAACATGTAGGTATTAGGAAAAAGTATAATTATTTTGGTTATAGGAACTTCACTAGATGTAGTATTGGAATTCCAAACTATTAACTTAGGATAAGTGAGAAAAAGAGAAGTGGTGGGTTCAATGGCATTCATAGTATATTCATCAAATGCATGGACAAGTAATTCAAGGTCTAAAGTGATTTCATCCAAAGTTATGTTCAAATTCCTTTGAGTTCTAACAACATTAATCAAAGACCCATCAATATTAATAGGATGAGACTCATCCAACCAAAGCCTAAATTAGTCTGCTATTTCGAGTTGATTTTCATATATGTGAACTTGATCTACATCCTTATCAAAAGTTGCCTCTGAAAGAGAATCAAATTCATATTCTTGAGAGTTTGTGCTACATGGAGTTAGATTGTAGAATTCCCTAATAGTTAAGGGTATCCCTCTCCACTTTCATTATCATCTTCATTTTTACAAAGTCATTGAATGATGATATTATGACTGGACCTACCCTATTCTTGTTGAATTTGGAGAGTATCAGTAGTATTGTTAGAGCAATCATTGTCATATTTAGCAGTACTAACATGTAATACAAAGTCATCTAATTATGTAATGAATGTAGCAAGATCTAGAAAAATGGGATAAGGAAAAGTAGCCTCATGATCAAAACTATCTACTTGATTATCAGACTCAGTTTGTGACTCATGTTCAGATGAACTATCAGATTCTAGCACAAATTTATTGATCCCTAGATGAAAAGGAACTTTATTGAAGCTTAAGCTTGTTGTGTTAGGAGGCCTTCTAGATGTTTCCTTGATTAGATCAATTAGCCCATTTTTATTACATCTGATAGGACCATTGCCTTTTCAGCTAAGGCATTTTATCAATTTGAGACCTAGTCCATACTTTTTAGGAGTTATCTCACAAGACTGGTCTGTGAGATCAGCTGGGACTTCTTTATATAACCATATAGTGATGGTGTTTTTTTTATCTTTATCTTCTCAAGGTATAGTGGCCTTTACAAAGGCACCTTTGAATATAGTCTTAGGTGATACTACAAAAGGTCTCTTTGCTTCAAATGGTCTCCCATAATGACAAGGAGATTCAAGAAGAGATGTCAAAGATAAAACTAGTTTAATGTGATATTCACCCATTCCTATTTATGTTAACTTGAGAGTCTTCTCCATTTCTTTGAGCTTGTTGGCATGATTGTCTATAGACTCTCTATTATTAGGAACAAAATTGTCAGTAGACTTGAGCATGTTACATATGTAACTAGTATTAGCAGGTATAGTAACCTCTAAAACTTGGAATAGAAACTTGATGCATGGATGGTATGTTGAAGGTTGTAATGCCTACCCCTAGTTGACTTTTCTAATTGTATTGTCAAATTCTTTTAGGCCAATTTTCTAATTTTGTTTTATGATTATTGATACTTGGTTACCAAATTAATTGGATGTTATTCAATACTTAATTGAGTTATGTGATGAGCTACTTGAGTTATTCACTTATTTCATATGTTCATGATTATTTTGATGATGATATATGTATGTCCATATAGTGATTTCAGTTATTTCATGATATTAAATAGAGGAATGATTTATATGTAGTTCTATGGTTACTTACCCTATACTTGCATGTGTATGGTGTATGTGTACATTTTCTTTATGTTTGACATTCCTGATGTGGTTGAGGGAGGGAGTCATAGTTACCTACTAGTCAAGATCTACACGATGTAGCACTCCCCACCATTGCATGTTTAGTTTAGAATATAGGAGTATGTACATTCATCGATTTTATGTAGATTGCAAGTACTAGGTATCGGCTTCTCTAAATTGTCAAGATAAGCATACCCTATCGCAGTATCTCAATGGTATAAGTGGGGATATAATTCTTGAGTTTGAATCCTAATCTAAGCTAATTGTCCTAAAATATAGGACAAGTATCTGAGTTAGTTTTACCTTTCAAAATTCATCAAGTGACTTGAATTTGTGATTTCGACCCTAGAGTTTGATTATGTTCTTTGTCTTCAGTTGAATTTTCATATTTAGTTTTGTGGGTCTATTGTGATTTTCTATTATAATTAAATCAAATTAAAATATAATTTAATGATTTAATATAATGAGAATTTTATAAAGAAAATTCAATATTTAATTAATTGGGAAATTAATTAAATAAAAGAATTAAATTTAAAATATTATATTAAAGTTCTAATTTTGGTGTATTTATATTTATTTTATTTAACAATTATTATTTAGGAGTTTTATTTTAATAATAAACTCTAAATAAAATTATTTGCTAAATTAATAAATATACTATTTTAAAATATCTTGAGAATTATTAAAAAGAGAAAGTATTTTATTTAAATTATGATATTTTAATTAAATGTCAAAAAGGTTGTGCATGAATATTTAAAATGTAATAAAATAATAAAAGATAAAGATCAATGAGTCTTCTCACGTAATGAAAGCCCTAAATTTAGGTGAGAACTCTTTATCAAAGATCTAGAACTAATTTTACAAGAAGTAGAGGTTTTGGGAGGAGCATTTTTTAAAATGGAGGTTTTCAAAAAGAAAGGGAAATACTTGTGTGCTTTGTGCATTGTCAAAATAACATCAGATTTAGGTGGAATCTTCTGGTTAATTAGTGCAGTAGATTCGTTCTTTAAAACATTTGTCTTCTCTATGTTTGTTGTGTCTCTAGTTTCATAATGTTATTTGGGTTGAAACCCTTCTAGGAAAATTCATTATTCTTCATTTTTGAAATCATCTATTTATGGATTGTTAATTTGAAACCCTCATTTGGTTTAAACTGGGTGTTTTGAAATGGATTTGATAAAATCGGAGTGTGGGCTTTGGAAAAGAAATCAAAATTTAAATACATAATTTGATTGTTTGTTTGTGCTTCTCCTATCAGATCTACTATACAAATAGATTTATTATAATAGGAATGGCAAAGATTATTTTGGGAAAATTATTTTGTTTGTTTTATTATTATTATAATAAAAAAAAATTTTAAAAAAAATTAAAAAAGGAATTTTGTGATTTTATATGGAGGACTAGATTGGTATTGTTTATATAAATAACTAAATTTAATTATTTTGGGGAGGTGGGCCACCAACCCTAGCTCCCTCCTCTCTTTCTTCTCTACTGGTGGCTCTAACAACTTTGTTTTCTTGTTTATAAAAAAATTTAATTAAAAAACAAATAAAATTGTTTTTTTTGTGAGGAGGGGTAATGACCCCCCCTACCTGGCATGTGGCCTACTACTTGGCAACAACTCATATTGTTGTAGAAATATGGAGCTCTGCTTGGCAGTAGCCCACACTACCATAGCAGCATTGAGTGCTACCATAGCAAATTCATGCATAGCGTGAAAGCCCCTTGGGCTATAAACATATTTTCTTTCATCATTTAATTTATAGTTTTTTTAATATATTAAAATTATTAAAATTTATAATTTAATAAATGTTTAATTTAGTAAATGTTATAATACTATTTATATAATATTTATTATTATTTATTTTTAATTATATTTTTATTAAATATTATAAATTTTATTAAATTTGTATTTTAGGAATAGATTATTAATTATTTTATTAATGATATACTATAAATTATTAACAAATCAATAATTATTATCATTAATAAATTAATTGATTGTCATGAGTCTTAATAATATGCTATTAATGAATTTTATTATTAAAACATATTGGGAATTAAATTTGATAATTGGATTGAGGTTTTATTTTTAAATGACTTTTTGTGGATTGCTGAATCATTTGAAATTCTAGTGAATTTGGAATCCTTAGTAACTTTGGCAAATAGAAAATGAAAATTGAAACCTTAATTGAAGTCGAAAACATTATGAACTTTTATACTTGGAAACGATAACTAAAACCTTGTTTGTTATCAAATATTTTTGTTTTGAAAACCTTAGTTGTTATTATACTTTGAAAAGATGAAAACTATAATGTGTATGTTTACTAAACTCTTATATTTTGATAATGAATTGAACTATGAAAACTGAAACTCTACTTGTATATTGAATCTTGTATTTTTTATAACAAATTGAACTATGAAAACTATGTTTAAACAACTTGTTATGGTTGGTTGAGTGTTAAGACTTGTGTGGATTTGAGAACTTTGGTGAATCTATAATACTTGAAAATAAAAATGGAAACTTGAAAACCTTTAGTGAAAATTAAACCTTTGTGTTTTTGAAACCTTATGTATTGAGAAAGTAACATTGTGTGTATTGTATATCATGTGCGGTTTATTGGTGTAAGATTTTGACTTAGCTTTGACCAAATTAGGATGTTTACCAGAGGCTTGAGAGTTTTTTCATGTGATGTCATGATAATGTTATGTACACAATCTTTTATACTTGACCATGGTGATGTGTCATGTGTGTACTTTGATGAGTTTGATTAGATGTTTTGATATGCTTTCCAAATTATTTTTTGGGATTGGGGTGAAGGGTGTGACTTTACTAATATAACCTTTGAGTCTTTGTTTAGTTATCCTTGATTGCTTCCCGGTTGCTTGTATACGACTGAGGTGATTAAATGATTTGTTTTTGGTGATGTCATGTTATGACATGGATTTGGTTGATGTGTAATTGATTTTGTGTTGTGATATGGAGCCTAATCAGACTCAGAGGTTTATTCGGCATAGTTTCCCTCTAGATTATTTCTACGGGGATTTGGGGGTAGTGCCCCCAAGATGGGGTCAAGTGGAAAAAAATTTTCATAAAAAGGCTTAGGGTTAGGGATGTTCATTGATGTGAAACTTGGTTCTTGTGGTGGTATAGAGATGTAAGGGATTATGGATTGTAATCAGGTTGTAATCATTGGATCATGTAATAATATTGGACTTATTATTGGTGGACATAACCCATGGATTGAGTGAACCATGTTAAATCTTGGTGTCTTATGTTCTCTTTTATATGATCTACTATTTTTTGGTATTGGTTATATTTGTATCTAACTATTATTTCCATCTAAGGTTAATCCTAACAAGTGGTATTAGAGCTAAATGGTCATCATTTTTTTTTGTTCTCTTTTAGCCAGGCTATCATCATTTTTTTTTAGTGATCCTCTATAGGAAGGTCTCACAATCGAGTAGGAGTGATTGCAGGTGAGGGTAAGCTAAAGGTAGAGAAGTTTAGTGGGAAAAACATTCAGTTATGAAAGATGTAAATGGAGGACTATCTTTATAATTAGAAGGATTTATGGAAGTTTTTGGAAGGAAAATCCAAGAAACAATGAACTATGCTATATGAGGAATGGAGACAGAATTGTACTTGGAAGCATTCGATTATGCTTGGCACATCAATGACATTTAACATTACAAAAGTGAAGATGACAGAAGAGTTGACGGAAACCCTAGCAAAACTATATAAAAATCCCTCTGCTTCAAACAAGGTATTTCTCATGAAGCATTTATTTAATATGAAAATGGGAAAAAGTGGATCTATTACAGATCATTTAAATGAGTTTAATACTAAAAATTACTAGTTAGTTATCTTCTATGGGTAATAATTTTGATGGAGAAATTAGGGCTCTCCTGATTTTGTGTTCTTTGCCTGAAAGCTAGAATGGTTTGGTAATAGCTATGATTATTTTTGTTTTTGGATCTAATACCCTAAAATTTGATGATGTGACCAGTGTTATTTTGAGTGAGGAAACTCGTAGGAAATCCTCAGGTGGATCTACATTAGGAAGTGCTTTGAATGCAGAAAGAAAAGGTGGAACAACTGAGAGAGGAAATAATTTCAAAAATCATGAGAAATCAAGAGGAAATTCAAAGGGGAAGAGGTATCAATCAAAAGGACTAAGAGATTGTTGCTACTGTGGTAAAATAGGGTATAAGAAGAAAGATTGTTGTACTCAAAAGAACAATGAAGGAGATAAACCAGAAGGGAACAAGGAGGAAAATGTGGTAGGTAACAAATCCATAGAGGATGCTTTGCTTTTATCTTTAGAAAGTGTTGATGATTCATGGGTTTTGATTCGGGTGCTTCATTTCATGCTACACCTAATAGAGGTTATTTTATTGATTATGTCCAAGGGGATTTTGGGCTTATTTATTGGGGGGATAATGAACCCTATCAGATTGGAAAAGGAAAAGTTAAGATTAAGTTGTAAAATGGGAATCACTGGCTACTACATGAGGTAAGACATGTTCTAAGCCTGAGTAGGAATTTAATTTCAATAGGGCAACTCAGTGATGAGGGTTGTTTAGTTACTTTTAATAATAAAATTTGGAGGTTTCGAAAGGTTCCCTTGTAGTAGCAAAAGGTGTGAAAGTAGGCACCTTATACCTTTGTATAGATTATATGGTTCCTTCTACTTTGATTTTTTTAGAGAAAAATGAATGTTCAGGAATAGTTGTTGCAATTGAGTAGGTAGAACAAATAGCTACTATAGGTTCTGATATAGTGTTGTGGCACAATAGACTTGGTCACATGAGTGAGAAAGGTATGAAATTACTTCATTCAAAGAAAGCTTTACCAGGTTTGAAATTTTTCAATATGGATTTCTATGAAAATTGTTTGTATGGAAAACAAAAGAGAGTGAGTTTTGTGAAGACTAGGAAGGAAAATAAAAGTGAGAAATTAGAGCTTGTGCATATAGATGTATGGAGACTATCTCAGGTATTTTCCCTTGGTGGCTCTCATTATTATGTTACATTTATTGATGATGCAACTAGAAAAGTATGGGTTTGTTTCCTTTGACATAAATCTGATGTGTTTCAAACTTTTAAGAAATGGAAATGCTTGGTTGAAAATGAGACTAGAAAGAAATTAAAATGTCTTAGATTTGATAATGGTGGTGAGTATTGTAGTCATGAATTTGAAGATTATTGCTTTCCTAATGGCATTCATAGATAGAAAACTATTCCAAGGACTCCTTAGGAAAATGGAGTGGTTGAATACATGATCAAGACTATAATAGAGTACACAAGAAGCATGAGGTTGCATGCTCAGTTGCCCTTAAACATGTGAGTGGAGGCTATCAATACTACTATATATTTGATTAATAGAGGTCCCTCTACTCCTTTGGACTATGGTATTCTAGAGGAAGCATGGACTAGTAAGAAGGTGAGTTATTCTTTTCTCAAAACCTTCAGTTGTGAAGCATTTTCTCATATAGATTTTGAAAATAGAACCAAGTTGGAAGCTAAGTCAAAGAAATATGTATTTGTTGGATATGGAATTAATGAATTTGGTTATAGGCTTTGGGATTTTGTAAATCATAAAATTGTATGAAGTAGGATGTCATATTCAAATTAGAAAGTGTTGTACAAAGATTTGTTGCAGCAACATGAGAAGAAAGAAAATGATTATGTAGTGCTGGATGATACTCCAAAAGTTGATGTTCTAGTAGTTCCTCATGATCTATAACAACTGCAACAACAAATACCACACACCCCTATGAATGTTAGATGGTCAACAAGGATAAGTAGACCACCAAAAAGATTTTCTCCTTCCTTGTTTTCTATTTTACTTACTGATGTTTTGTGATGAACTTGTGCAGGTTGATACTAAGATTCAGAGGGAGTCTACAATGAAAGATGAAATAGACTCTTTGCTAAAAAATAAGTCATGGAATTTATGCAAGTTGTTTGTGGGTAAAAAGGGTTTATAGAATAAATGGTTTTATAGGTTAAAAGAAGAGGACGGAGGTAAGAAATGATTTAAAGCTAGGTTAGTTGTAAAAGAATTTGTATAGAAAAAAAGAATTGATTTTGATGAGATGTTCTCTCCTATTGTTAAAATGATTTTTATTCTCACTATATTAAGTATTGTGGCTATTGAAGATTTGAATTTAGAGAAGCTTGATGTTAAAATAACCTTTTTTCATGGTGATTTGGATGAAGATATATATATGGCATAGCCACAAGGATTTGAGGTCAAAGGAAAGGAGAACTTAGTGTGTAGATTGAAGAAAAGTTTATATGGCTTAAAGCAAGCATCTCAACAATGGTATCTGAAATTTGACAAGTTTATGCATGACCATGGATATTGCAGGTGTCATTTAGATCATTGTATTTATTTTAAGAGGTTGCATGATGATAGCTACATTATTTTACGTTTATATGTTGATGATATGCTTATAGCTATAGGACCAGAAAATGGGCTAATATCTAACATACTATGAGAAAATCACAAACTCAATACACATACATTGATACCCTCTAGTCTACCATGAAATCCAAATAAACAAAAGGAAGAACACAATGTTAAAACCCCCTCTTTAATTTTTTGCTCTCATGTCCTTCTTTCTTATCCATGTGATATAGCTCCAATTGCCTATAGTGCACACAATTTGAAAGAAAATCCTATGGTAATGATAATGCTATGAGAGTACTAGAAGATGTGATTTGAGAGAGAGAGAGAGAGAGAGAGAGAGAGAGAGAGAGAGAGAGAGAGAGAGAGAGAGAGAGAGAGAAGCTAGGGACTTGAAGGACAACAAATGAGAGGAAGAATGCTCATTTTATAATCAACACAAAAGATGAGAGCATTGGACTTGTCACCTTGGATATGTGGCTTGGAGAGAGATTCTTTTGAGAATCCATGACACATATGACACAAGATTCTGAATGTAGGATTCTATGATGCTTGGAAGTAAAACTTGGCTAAAAATGGAGGAGGATCTATGATGCGTCATGTGACACCTCAAACCCACTTAAAGCCAAGAATCTATGACAATGGAAACCAAATATAGATATGTGTAAGGAATAAGAATATATGGATTATGACATATCGTAGAAAAGTGTAAATGGAGGATCCATGATGTGTCATGGTGATGTCAATATCATGTGGAATATTTGAATTAAAAATCCATTATTCCATACAAATAGAAATAAGTAAAAAAATGGAATTAATGGTGGAAAATATGACTCAGGAAATTAAGAACTTCCATGGTTTGTGAGTGATGAATCAATGAATTAATAAAATTAATTAATTAAGAAGGTTAGTTAGGAAGAACAATTAATAAAATGACATAGGATTAAATTATGGGTTGTTTAATCCTATAGATAAAATTAGTAGATGATTTGCTAGTTTGATTAAACAAGTGCAACAATATCCTTTGATGAAAATGCTAGGATTATGCATATTGACTAGGTTGATGATGTATAGACCAAAGTCATGGTCAAATTGATTGATTGATTGAAATTAATAATATGCCAAGGACACATGACATGAATTAAGGACACGTAACATTTAATTGACATTGTAAAATGCTACAAGATCAAGATTCGTTGATTAATAACATCAAGGAACACTATCAATATTATTTAATGGTTGAAAATGTTATGATCTAACACTAAGAGACTCAACAATTTCAAAGACTAGATGATGTGAATGGCAGTTTGACCTAGCACTAAGAGCCCTGGTAGTACTAATGTCAAATTGATAAGATTTGATAGATTTATAGGTTTCCAAGGCACTAAAAGCCACAACAATGCCTAGGATTGGACCAATAATGATAGATCTGGGATGTTGGACCTATTTTGGGTCAATTAAGACTTATTTGAGGTGATTTTGGGTTAATTTGTAGCGATTCCAAGTTGATTTGATATGATTCCAAAATGATCTGCAATTGATGTAAAAGATGATACGAATGATAACAGACACTATTGAGATATGATCAAGTTGACCAAAATATTAGAGTTAGTGGAATGAGAAAATTGGATGAAACTATAGACGTGAACCATTTTTTAGTGTCTACATTTTGCCCCTCTTTGATACAATGTGATTTAGAGTGTTGTGTCAAAGAATGCTAACGAAAAGTCATAAAAGCATACCCTAGTAAGGATGATATATATATGGGTGCCCCCTTGAGAAATTGATTGAGATAAGTATATGATAGGTCAATTTCTTGATAATGAGAAGACAAAACCATAGCAACTGACAGATCACAAATCAGAGCTAAAATGTGAAAGTTATGAGGTTCAGAGTGTCAAATGGGGGTCAATGAGGGGATTGAGAGTAGTTTCACGGCTTACCACTCAAGAAAGTGAAAAAAAATGATTAAAATGATATTTCAATTTTTTATAATGAAGATACAAATCCAACGCAATTGATAGATTGAAAATCAGAGTTGAAGCACAAAAGTTATGGGCTCCAGAGTGCAACATAGGGGCTCTAAAAGCAATTCTTGGCATCTGGCTACCCCAATTGTGCCCAAAATGTAGCCAAGTGAACCTAGTGCACACTTGATAAGCCCAATTATGCTGTGATAGTACCAAGTGCACCTTGGGTGCACTTGGGAAGCCCAAGTGGACTTAGAATGATCTTAAACTTTGTATGCATGCCCAAAATGATAAAAAGAGGTAATAACATGGGTGAAATCATTCAAACATGGTCAAATTTGGTCAATATTAGTCAAAAAAAAGGTTAGGCTAAGGCTGGACTAGGTGGAAAGCCATAGAAGGTTGATAGACAGTGTATAAAGATGTAGGAATGCAAGAATGCAAGATGAAGATGACTTGGTGTATCAAAATACATGATCATGGTGTTGGATGAAGAGATGAATGATAGAAGATTGAGGAGATGAGATGATGACCTATTAGAATGAGGTGAAGAGTTTTTATTTCAAAAAGTGTACTATATGTCAAATGGAGCTTTATTTTGATATGGCAAATAGAATGCAATACATCATGGCAAAAGGGTTAGAGCGCAAATGCAAACCTTTTGCATAAAAATCATGATGTAGACAAAAATGACCTTGTCCTTCTTGAGGTATATATACATGCCCCAGATTCTCAAAGGTGCATTTCTTTAATAGGAAAAAAAAGAAAAAGATGGCCATGAACCATCCCAGCCATTCTCATAGATTAGTTTATATCATTGAGTTACATAGGAACATGATTGAAGAAAAAAAAGAAAAACAATTCACTCACTAAATAGTGTGAGCCAATAGCTATTCTTGTCCATTATTACTTGCATGTTAGTGTTTTAGGTCTTCAAATAGTGTTTGAAAGGTTGATCATGTGATAGTTTTGTTTGTGGATTCAATTGATAGGTTCATAGTGACATGTTAGATTGATTATCAATTCACATTGCTCAGATAGGTGTGGTTGTCATTGAAGTGTGGTGCTTTGAGTTTTAGTCTGTAAAAGTGCAAATGTTTATGAAAAAGGGGTGATAATCTATAGTACAATGACTGCTTACAAGTTTTATTACACATTTTCATGGATTTTGTGATTTTTAGGGTTTTTGGGGATATTTGATGTTTTTGTGTAACTAGTTCTTCAAGACATTTTATGATTTTTAGTGTTTACTTCAGGATATCTAATGGTGTTTAGGGATTTTTTTAGGACATTTTATGATTATTAATGATTATTTCAATATATTTTATGATTTTTAGTGATTTTTTTAGGACATTTTAAAATTTTTAATGATTATTTCTAGAATTTTTATGATTTTTAGTGATTTTTCAGGATCGTGTTTGAATTTTTTAAGATTTTTTAGGATCATGTTTGAATTCTTAGGATTTATTTAGGATCGTAAAAGCATATACAAGTGTTAGCTCCAATCTGTTATGTGATAAGTCCGATGGACAAAAAGTGCTTAGTGCTATGCCCCTAATTCAAGTTCAAACTCATGCACCATGTAGGTAATATGCCCCTAGACAAGACGTAGACTATGTACAAAGGCCAAAGACAGAGTATGTATAAATGAGTAATGCTTAGGTAAGATAAAAATGGACATTAACCAGTTTGTGAGCCATGATAAGGGGCTAGGGGTGTCTTGCAATATGGAGGATATGATCAAGGAATAACAAAAGGGGAAAATCTGATGGGATCTTGATAGATGGAGGAGAAACAACTAATTACACATAGCGTCTATTTGCCAATTTTCACCATGGTACTTGCCCAAAGAACCTATTTGTCAGGTTTTCATTTTTGGACAAAAAAATTCTCTTGACCTAAATTTTCATGCCAAGATGCCTATTTGTCAGGTCTTCTTCAAGGCATCCATTTTTTCATGAATTTTTTCACTTTTTTGTTTCTTTTACATGACTTTTTTCTATTTTTTAAATTTTTTTTAGGACTTTTAGATGGAATAAAGAATGTTGTTAATAACTACTAAGAATAAATCTATTGTTGGTGCTACTAGTTGATAATCTCTAGATTCATGACTAGCTATAATTATGTAGGATTTGTTCTAAGCCTATAGCTAAAATCAAACCACTGGAAAGGCCTTGAGATATACCATAGTGTACCATATGTAAGACAGTATCTGTGTCTTGCAAATCAAGGCATCTAAGGATAAATGGGTCAACAAATATGTTGTGTGGGATGTCACTAATGATCACATGCTCAAAGACTTGCTAGATAGAGGTTGCATTTTGGTTATTGGAAAAGTTAGGAAGTAGGATTGAAGGATAAACAATTGGATATAAGGAAGGATTGGGAGGAGTGAGACCAATGACCTTCCACATGAAGGCTGATTGACAAAGATCAAAAAGACTTTGTGGTATGTTGAACACTGGAACATTGATATTCATAGCATCATCTTTTTCATTTTGTATCCTTGGGATCTACTTAGCTTTTGATTTTTCATGGTCTAATGGTGCCTTTAATTTTTCACCAAGAGACCTATGCTTTTTATTATTTCCTTTTCTTTTAGCTTTGTAACTAGAAGATGGAGGTGACTCCCCAAAATATGTGAATGTGTTCTCTACAGGAGAAATTGATTGTGTATTATTGTTAATTATAATGCCTTCATATATTTCAAATTCTATTGCAAGAGCATCATCATTGTCAAATCGATCAAAGATCGGAGGTCCACATTGGTCCCAATCCAACAATTCAGGATAACTTGAGGGGATGTCATCATCAATGTTGAACAGACTTTGATTGAAGGTAGATATATGGCTATTTGATTTAGTGCTATAAATGGGGTAATGCTCAAAAGTTGGAGGAATATTGGTTCAAGTTGGGTATCCTCATATGTCTTTTCATCATTCAAAACATTCATAGTCTCACACATGGGTACCTTAGTACTAGGAGGACCTATTCGCAATGGTTTGAATCCAAGCCCCAAACTAGGAGGCCATCCTTTTGTAGTAACAGGTTCAATTACTCCTTGTTTCTGATATCCAAGACTAGAAAAGCCATCATACCCTTGTTTTTGCATGATAGTGAACCCAAGTCCATACATGCTAGGAGATATCAAAGTGGGTTTTTGTTTATCTTTTTCTTTCTCAATACATACAGATGTATTCTAATTGATAGGAGTGGCATTTCATGTACTAATCTTAGAGTTTTGTTCTTGCAATAGTTGTGATTTACCATAAGATTAGGGAGAAAGTGGTGACTCCCTAATGTGGGATACTTGAAACATAAAGTATTCTCCACATCCTTTGTCTTCAATCTTCAATTTTTCCTTGGCCTTATTGAGGAGCATGTCAGCATCCACATACTTAGAGGAATCTGTGGGTTGTCCTTCATTTTTTACTAGGACTTGGTATGTAGTAGCATCTCGTAGATTTTTACAAAACTAGAAAGGATCTAGATCACCAAGGATGTTAACCTCTACATTGAAGTAGGAAAACTTAAGACATTGATGATATGTAGATGGAACTACTTTCATAGCATGGATCCAAGGGCATCGTAGTATCATGTTACAATTCATTTCGATATCTAGGACCTAGAATAATGTGTCTTCAGTAACTAGACAAACTCTTATGGGTAATATGATGATGCCCTTGGAGAAGTGTTCTCCATCATCATAGGGCTTTATTGTGATTCTACGAGAGGGATCTACATCATCCTCAAAATAACCCAAACCCTTGACAACCTTAAGAGTACGGATGTTTAGTCCTGCTCCTCCATCTATTAAGACACATCTAACCTTGACATTATGGATAAAGACTTTGAGGTGAAGGGGATAATTGTGGTTGGTTGTATCCTTAGGAATATCCTATGGGGAAAAGCTAATATTCTTCGAGTTGGATAGCTTCCCAACCATGGCCTAGAATTGGGCAACATCAATGCTATCTAGGATTACTGACTCTTTAAGGGCTTGATCCAAGATCTCCTAATGTTGGGGGGATGCACATAGTAGGTCCAAGATGGATATTTGTGTAAGGGTCTTGCCAACCTATTCAACAAGGCTATAATTAGATGAAGTAGGAGCATTAGGTCTACTAGGGGGTGTAGGTCTAGTAGAGGCAGTAGGTCTAGATGGAACTCCAGGTGGAGTGATCTTGGTATAGCATGTACTGACAGTGCAACAAGGGTTCTCATCTTTTAAGGTGAATGTGGATATGTCAGAATTAGACTCATTGAAATAGTTGATGGTGTAGTCATATCCAATGTGTGTATAATTCACATTGGCTTGTGAGTTTGAGTTTGAACTGGAAGCCTTCTCTTTGTCGTGATTACCCAAAGGATCTTTAAAAATACTATGATAAGAGTTGAAAGTTAGCAGTGATGGATTGACTATGATCACACCATCATCAATAAGGTCTTGTATTGCATATTTTAGATGAAAACATGATGAGGTCTTATGTCCTTTGGTGTGGTGGTAATCATAGAATTTTTTGTCATCCCACCAAGAAGTTTTAGTTAGTGGCTCATCTTTAATCAGAGGTAACTGTAGGAAGTTATTATCGAGTAATTGTTGAAGTGTTGTCTCAAGAGGTATCCCCAAGGGTGTGAATTTTCTATCTTTGGTTCTAGGATGTCTTTGAGGTCCATCCAATGGGAAAGTCTCATCTTTCTATTGTGAAGGTGGTGTTTGATTGGGAGTTTGTGAATTTGTAGTGTTTGCACCTTTCAAAGTTAGTTGAGGTTGTGCTATGCTAATTGTTTGTACATCCACAATGCCATCATTAGTCACATTCTTGTTTTTGGAGAAAAATTTCACCATGTCATTAGATGAGTTGGTATTTGTGTTTTCCTTGTGTTTTTTTAGGATTCCCTTATAGATAAGAGCATCTTCAATACTAGCCCCTTTTTTCCTTAGTTTGGAAATTGTGCTTGGGCTTTTGATCTTGAGTTTGTACATTATGTTGAGGACTAGGTTTTAAATGCATAGGTCAACTTGTTGTTCTTCAAGAATTTTTAGTGAGCATTGACTGACTAAGATTCTCCAATGTAGTAAGAACATGATAAATGGTTCTCCCATATTTTGTTAGTTGAGCACAAATCAAAAATTGTCACCTCATTTATAATGTTGAAGGCAAAGTGGGAGATGAATTTTTTTGCTAGCTTTGACCAAGATTTGATAGTACCAAGAAGTTTAGAGTACCATTCAAGTGCAGGCCGACCTAAAGAATGAGAGAATAGTCTCATGAGGTAGGTGGGCTCATCATTGAGTTTAGTACAAGAGGCACAGAATTTTGTGATGTGATCATCAGGGTTGCCTTTTCCTTGGTATTTTTCAAATCTTGGAGCCTTAAAGTGTATTGGGAATGGAGGCATATACAGACTTTTATCAAATGGATTAGGACCGTAAGTCTCTTTTTGTATATAGAGCCTGTTTCTTCTAGACTCCCAATGCCTCAACTTATTTGGAAAATTGTTTGAATTGTTTTAATAACTCTTCATTAGGGTGTTGCATGATAGTCTTCTCTTCAAGTCTTTTGTGTCTATGATTAAATAGTTTGCTACAGCAAGAATTATGTCTACTTGGTTCTAACATTTCTGTGTTTGAAGAGTCAGGTGATGTGTCACTGGGTGGTGGAGGTATGTTAGTACCTCAAAGACAAAAGTGTCCTAGTTGTGGTACATGTTGGGGTACTTGTTATGGTATTGGCTGTGGTACTTTTTGTGGTTGCTATTAAGATGCCTCTGCTAGATACATGTGATGCCATGTATGTGATTTTTTTTATAGAGGTATCTCTTGAGGTTGTTGCAAAAGATGCTATTGTTGCAACAAGAGTTTTTGATATGCAATTTGTTGCTCAAGGTGTCTTTGGTATTCCAACTATTATTTGAGTTACTCTTGTTGTTTAGAAAACATGGCTTGTTGTTGTTGGAATTTTTTTTGGTACATTGCTTGTAAGTCAAGTGGTTTTACATTGGATTGCATATTAGAGATGTTGGATGCTTGTACCACTTGAGGTTGTTGTTGTTGTGGTTGATATTGTTGTTGATATGTTGAATGTGTGTTGAGTGGATTTAAACTTGGTTGTGGATTGGAAGTGTTAAGTACTTGTACTGCTATAGGTTGATGTTATCGTGGGAGTTGGTTATGTCCTTGAGAATTGAACATCATATTTGGGTTGTTGTCTTGGTACCTTTGCATGTTAGACATTTCTCCTTGGGACATCATATGGATTTGACAATGAGACGTGTTCCTTTTGAGAATGGGTTAAATATCAATAAGAATTTTCCTTTGTATGTCAATAGGGATTGTTCCAATTGATGTTCCACATGGTGTACTCATGGGAGGCTCCATAATATTTGATGTCATAACATTTGGTAAAGTTAGGAGCAAGGGTGCACTTTGTTGATTTCCCTCCAAAGGGCGTATGTTTGGCATCCCTGGATTAAAAGTCTCTTTAGGCACACATTGTTGTTACATTATGTGATTGAGATCAAGCCTTAATGTCCAATTTGGGATATTTAGGAAGAGCCTTGTTTCCAATGATAGATGGAGGTTCATCAAACAAGCGATTGATGTTGATGTGTTCAAATGTACTTTGGAGGATTTCGATGGTTGATTCTTGATGGGATCTTAAAGGTGTCATCATTGTGTTTGAGAATTCCAAAGGTTGTTTACCCTTTTCTAAGTCTAAATTGATCATAGGTTAGATGTGATCAATTGTGGGAACATATTTTTGTTTAGACTTAGGTCTCTCCAAGTTTGGGTTGAATTTGACAATTTCTTGGGCTACCAAAATTTTGAAAAGTTTGCAGAAAGTCTTGTCTTGGCAAGCCCTAGCCATTTCTTCATTAGTGATGTTGTAATTAGTGTTAAATTCATCACTTAGGTGTACAATACCTTGTTGTGTGTTTGATGTGTTAGGTTTGAAGGTAGTCATGTTGGGTTTGTTAAATTCAAAGGAGTGTGTTTGTTCATCCTTAGGTGTGGTTGGTATGCTTCCACCTCTAGGTGGTATTGGTATAGGTTCAAAGTTTGGGATCCATTGAAAAATTCCATGTATAGGAGAAGTGTTTGATGGAATTCTCATGGTAGATTTGTTTTTTAGGGTTTGTTGTGACATCCCTTGATAGTTGTGACCTTGTGGATACATTCTTAAGGGGTCCATAAGTAAGGGTTGTGATGCTTCAATTCGGTCTTTGTCAAATGTTTGTTGTGTTTTGTTTCTCTTCTTTGGTCTTGGACGATGTTTTGGTTGCATTTTTACCTCAAAAAATAAGGGTTGATAAAGCTCTTTAGGTCTCTGAGTTGATTGTGTCCATGTAAGTTTTGGCATGGTACTGAGAGATGCAGATGTAATTGAGGAAAACATAAATGGACTCTCTACCTCCCAAGTGCACACCTAAACTACCAATTATGCTCATACAGTACCAAGTGTGCCCTTGGTGCACTTGGGGCCCTGAAGGTGTGCAGTTGGTAAAAAGAGGTGATAAGGTGACTAAAATGTAGAATATGAATTATTTGAGTGATTTTGAGTGTTTTCTAGGGTTTTGGGATGCAATGAAAGCTATGAAAGTGTAGTTTAGGGTTCTGGAACCTAGAATGAAATTCCTAATTACCAAGTGTGCTCTAAAACTACCAACTATGAACTAAAACTACCAATTGCACACCTGAAGTGTGTAGTTGGAAATATAGGGGTGCAATTAGTAAAATAGGGAAAAACTTGGAAATCTGGAAGTGGGTATGCAAGATATGAGTGTTTTTTGGATTTTTAGGTGTTTAGGGATGTTGTGCAATGTGAGGAAGTGCCAAATGAACTAGGATTTTGATATGCAAGGTGAAAATGTCCTAGGGAAATTATGCAAATATAAATGTGAATGACATTTTGGAATTTTGACTAAAGGGTATGCAAAATGAAGATTAGGATATGCAAAACAAAGGTTAGGGTTGGATTTTTTACTTGGTAATGATGTTGGAAGTTGATGTATGAAAGGTTGACTATGTAAGGGATGGTGTGCTAAGGTTGATAATGATGTTTGGGATATGCAAAATGAGGATAAGTGATCAAGGAGACAAGTTGATAGGGTTTGATAGTGGAAATGATGCTAGGGTTTTGAACAATGCAACATGAGGGGGATATGCCACTAGGGTAAGTCAAAATGATGTTTAGGGACACTAGGAATATGAAAATGTTATGGTAAGGGTATATGAAAGGTTTTGAACTCAGGTGAAATCTTTGAAAGGTATTAACCTAAGAGTTTAACGTTGTGACAATAGACTTTAGATCTTGACCAAAAAGAGATAAAAGTGAAAAGATCAAAATGAAAAAGTCAAATCCACCATGAAATAGATATAGTTTGACAAAATAAATGAAAAATTGACCATGGTCAAGATCTGTTATCCATTGACACAATGAAATACTATAGGGTTCATACTTTAGTTCAAATTTTGGACTAAGTTTAAAGGTTTTGGGTTCAAAATGATGTTTAGGAGGCTCAAAATGATGGTTATGCTGATTGGATATGAAATATACAAAGGTCCTAAGATGAAAAATGAGGTTTGGGGTGCAAGATGCAGTTTTGGGTTATGTTTAGAATGAGGACCTATAGGGGCCCTTGGATGCAGTTTTAGTGTCCCAAAATGCAATTTGGAGGCCCAAAATGGTCTTGTTGGTCACCAAGTGCACCTTGATAGCACCAAGTGTGCTCCAACATCACCAAATATACCTATGGTGCACTTGGGGCTAGTTTGAGTGTAGCTGGTAGTTTCATGGCACAATTGGGAGACTGGGTTGGATGTTTGCTAAATATGAGTTGGGTGGTGGCTAAGTTGCTATGCCAAAGAGTTAGGATGTTGGGGTTGATATTATGATTGGATTAGAGATGTAGAATGAAGGTTATAACCTAAGGAATGAAGCCCTAGATGATGACAATGAAGGTTAGGAGATGTAGAATGTAGATTAGGACATGTTAAGACAGGGGGCCTATCCAAGTACCTAAGGACACTAAACAATTCTCAAAATGCTATCTAGAAGCCCAAATTGGGTTCTTAGACTATCAAGTGTGCTCAAATAGTACCAACTACACCCATGGTGTAGTTGGGGCTAGTTAGAGTGCAGTTAGTAGTTTCAGAACATAGTTGGGAAGCTAGGCTAAAACTGAGGTAATTTTTGGGTTCTATGGTTTCTAAGTTGATGTTCTAGAGAGCCAAAGGGTAGAGGACAGTGCTAAGACTAGGATGAAGGCTCAAAATCATGTTTAGGACACTAAAAATGATGGTTAAAGTGTGCAATATGGAGGTTGGGCATCCAAAGATGCAAGATGTAGGTTTTGAGGTTGAAATGCAAAGACTAAAGAATGCAAACTAAACCCTAATGAATGCAATATGAAAGATGAGGGATGTACAATGAGGAATAGAAGATGAAAGATGAAGCCTAGATGATGCAAGTACAAGGCTCAAACAATGGTGAATGCAAGTGGATGCTATGTGAAGATGACATCTAAGTTGTGCCAAGCACATCTAGGGATGGAGTCTTCCATGATTTCAAAGTTTTGAAGGTTTGGTCCAAAGTTTGCAAGGTTTGATAAAGGTTGTAATGTTTTGATAATGTTTGAAGTTTTGACAAGGTTTGAACAGTATCCAAAGTGTAAATTTTCAAGTTGGCTTTTATCTTGATTAATGTTTTACATGCACACAAGACATAATAAGATAAGAATAGTTGTTAAAAGTGAAAAGACACACCACAACTTAGGCTTTAGGACTATATCCACTAAATTACTACTTGAACCAAAGTTCATTCATGCTTACCCAGAGTGGAAAACTTAGAATCTTTCCACCGCAAGCTCCCCCTTACAATGCACTCACTTCTCGAGGCTACCAAGATCCGCTTCCCAATGGCATGACCTCCCAAGGGACTCTTGTCTCTACTAAGGACTGTGAGAACATAGGATGTCTTCACAGGCATGGGTGACCCCTTGAGCTAGTGGATAGAAAGGATTTTGGCCACTAAAACAAGGCTTTTAGTAAGGACATTTCGTTTAGCAAGTGAATAATAAACTTCCTCAAAAGGTCTCCTAGCCTTGAGAACTGGGGTTTGATGCACCACAAGGCTATTGGAGGAGAACTATCATGAAACAATACTACTGACAAGGCATTAACCATGTTAAGTTTTATATAGTTGCTAGAACATTGACCTAGCTTTGGCATGTTACTGCTATGAAGTCATCCCCTAGCATATTCAATATTGGATATCTTGGTCCAAGGCAAGCTTCTCTATAGAAGTCACACATATTTCTCTTACAACCAAGATCCATAAATGGTGAGGGTAGAGGATACATCCATGTAACTCCTAGGGTTTTAAACATTGCAAACACACCAAGCAGAATAGAAAAAGTTCATTTTCTACACCAAATGAAGTATTATTTAATCTAGGAAATCCACACACGTTGTTTGGACAAGCACATAGGGACTTTGACAATGTCTTGCAAACAAGCATAAGTAATTTTTAATGATTAGTCTTCATCCAATAGTTGACATATGCTACAAATAGACCATCAATATCACAAAAACATCTAATCTAGGTCCTAGAAAGAAACACAAACCCTAGATGTAGATTTTGAGTGAAGTATGTACTTTTGGTGAACCAATTGTGCTCTAATAGAGCAGACTGAGCCCCAAAAGGTCCGAATGACCCAAGATACCTCCAAGTGTGCTCAGATAGTGCTAAATATTCCCATGGTGCACTTGGGGCCTAGAAGGGCATAGTTGGGAGACCAAGTGTAGATTGTGGGGAATTAGGCCCTAAACAATACTCAAAAACTAAAATTTTGAACTCTACCCTCCCAAGTGCACTAAAATAGTGTAGACTACACCCATGGTGCATTTGGGGCCTAGAAGGGCTCAATTGGTGGTTTCTAAGTGAAGTTGGTGACTTGGGAACAATAGATAGGGGATATGGTGACTCTTAGGCCCCTAAAACTGCCTCTTAGGGGTCCCAAGTGCACCCTAGGATAGAAAGTTAATAGAATGCATAAAACATGAGCATATAACCATGTTACTGGATCCCCTAATTAATCTAGATGTGATAAGGAAGTGCAGCTAGTCATTATACCCTTCCAAGTGAGCTCCTTCCTTGCACCTACAAGCACAAAACAAGAAACCCAAGTTAGTTAAGTGTGTTTCATGTCAGGTTCACCAATTGTAGGACCAAAAAATGGGCTGATATCTAACATATTACGAGAAAATCATAAACTCAATACACATACATTGATACCCTTTAGTCTACCATGAAAGCCAAATAAACAAAAGGATGAACACAATGTTAAAATGCCCCCTCTTTCATTTGTAGCAACCATGTCCTTCTTTCTTCTCCATGTGATATAGCTCCAATTGCCTATAGTGCACACAATTTGGAAGCAAAGTCTATGGTAATGATAATTCTATGAGAGTACTAGATGATGTGATTTAGAGAGAGAGAGAGAGAGAGAGAGAGAGAGAGAGAGAGAGAGAGAGAGAGAGAGAGAGAGAGAGAGAGAGAGAGAGAGAGAGAGAGAGAGAGAGAGAGAAGCTAGGGACTTGAAAGATCAAAAATGAGAGGAAGAATGCTCATTTTATAATCAACACGAAAGATGAGAGAATTGGACTTGTCACCTTGGATATGCAACTTGGCAAGAGATTGCTGTGATAATCCATGATATATATGACACAAGATGCCAAATGTAGGATTGTATGATGCTTGGAAGTCAAACTTGGCTAAAAATGGAAGAGGATCTATGATGCATCATGTGACACCTCAAACCCACTTAAAACCAAGAATCTATGACAATGGGAACCAAATATAGATATGCATAAGGAATAAGAATATATGGATTATGACATATCTTAGCCAAGTGTAAATGGAGGATCCATGATGTGTCATTCACATGTGTCACAGTGATGTCAATATCATGTGGAATATTTGAATTAAAAATCCATTATTTCACACAAATAGAAATTAGTTAAAAACGGAATTAATGGTGGAAAATATGACTCAATAAATTAAGAACTTCCATGGTTTGTGAGTGATGAATCAATTAATTAATAAATTTAATTATTTTAAAAGGTTCTTTAGGAATAAAAATTAATTTAATGGCATAGGATTAAATTATGGGTTGTTTAATCCTATAGAGAAAATTAGTAGATGATTGGCCAATTTGATTGGACAAGAGTGACAATATCCTTTGATGAAAATGCGAGGACTATGCAAATTGACTAGGATGATGATGGATAGATCAAAGCCATGGTCAAATTGATCGATTGATTGAAATTGATAACATGCCAAGGATACATGACATGAATTAAGGACACGTAACATTTAATTGACATTGTAAAATGCTACAAGATCGAGATTGGTTGATAAATAACATTGACGAACACTATCAATATGATTAAATGGTTGAAAATGCTATGATCTAATAGTAAGAGACTTGAAAATGTCAAAGATCGAATGATGTGAATGATAGTTTGACCTAGCACTGAGAGCCATGACAGTACTAAGGTTAGTTTGATAAGATTTGATAGATTGATAGGTTTCCAAAGCACTAAAAGCCACAACAATTCCTAGGATTGGACCAATGATGATAGATCTAGGATGTTGGACCCATTCTAGGTTGATTAAGACTAATTTTGGGTTGATTTGGGATGATTTTGAGTTGATTTGATATGATTTCAAGTTGATTTGATATGATTTGAAAATGATTTACAATTTATGTGAAAGAGGTTATGAATGATAATAGACACTATTGAGATATGATCAAGTTGTCCAAAAGATCAGAGGTAGTGGAATGGGAAAATGGGATGAAACCATAGACGCAAACCATTTTTGAGCATCTATAGTAGCTAGGTCTAACATGGATCACATTAAGGAGTTGAAACACTAATTAGCACATGCATTTGCTATGAAGGATTTTGGGGCAACAAAATAAATCCTTGATATGAAGATTTGTAAAGATAGGAAGAATAGAAAATTGACATTATCTCAAGTTGATTACATTGAGAAGGTGTTGTAACATTTCTCTATGGAGAATGCTAAAGTTATCATCACACATTTACCTGATCATTTGAAGTTGACTAAGGAGATGTGTCCTGAAACACAAGAAGAGGACAAGATGTCTAAGGTACCCTATGCTTCAATTGTAGGAAGCTTAATGTATGCTATGGTATGTACTAGGCTAGATATTGCACATGTTGTGGGATTTTTTAGCAAGTATATCAATCATCTAAGAACTAAGCATTAGAATGTAGTTAAATGGATTCTCAGATATTTGAGAGGAACATCTAGTAAGTGTTTACACTTTGGGGGCTCTACTACTACTTTACAGGGATATGTTGACTCATATTTGGCAGGGGATATTGATACCAGGTGAAGTACTACAAGTTATGTATTTAATGTTGGTGGGGTAGTAGTGAACTAGGTTTCTCGATTACGGTAGGTTAATGCTTTATCCACTATAGAGGTAGAGTATGTTGCTACTACAAAGGCAACCAAGGAGATGATATGGCTTTAGTTCTTAATGAAAGAATTGGGACACCCACAAAGGGATAATTATTTGTTCATAGATAGCCAGAGTGTCATTCATCTTGCAAAGAATTAAGCTCTACATTCAAAGACAAAACACATACAATTGTTGTACCATTTCATTCAGTCAGTTTTGGATGATGGATAGTTAAAGTTGGAGAAGATACGTACAAATGAAAATCTAGTAGATATGTTTACAAAAGTAGCGACAAGGGAGAAGATGAACTCCTCTTTAGCTTCAGTTAGTCTTCTAGACTGAATGGACTAAAAGAACAGTAGATTCTAGGGTGATTTAATATTCCAATAGGAGCTATAGGTTTAGTAGTGCTATGATCAGTCTCCAAGTGGGAGGTTATTATTGTGGAGTTTTATCAATCTCCAAGTGAGAGATTGTTGTGATATGGAGCCTAATTAGACTTAGAAGTTTATTCGGTGTGGTTTTCCTCTAGATTATTTCTATGGGGGTTTTTAGGTAGTGCCCCCAAGATGGGGTCAAGGGGTAGCACCCTAGGTGTGCTCCCTATCATAGTACATGGTGGGGTTGAGGGGCAATTCCCCCACAGTAGTTTTGCCAGCCAGCGCCCCCAAAGTCAAAAATAACCTTATATTGTAAAAGGTGTTAGCTACTATTTTTGTATTATTCTAGCCCTAATTTTGTAAACTACAAAAAGCTTTTATAAGAAGGCTTAGGATTAGGGATTTTCATAAGATGTGATGAAAAACTTGGTTCTTGTGGTGGTATTGAGTTGTAAGGGATTACGGATTGTAATTAGGTTATAATCACTGGATCATAATAATATTGGACTTTATGTTGGTGGGCATAGCCCAAGAATTGGGTGAACTACATTAAATCTTGGTGTCTTGTGTTCTCTTTTATGCGATCTACTATTTTTTGGTATTGGTTACATTTGCATCTAACTGTTATTTATATCTAAGGTTAATCCTAACATTTTGGATCAGTCTTTTTAGGATGATCATATAGGTGGAATTTTTTATTATGATTAGCAATATTTTAGTACTTTCTAGTTGCTTATTTAAGAATCAATGTGTAGTTTACAATCATTTGAGATCCAACTATTGGATGTCATTGCTAGTTGTACCTATGTAGTTGATTATTTATATCTAATCTTATATTTCTATTGGATGGTTATACCTTGTTGTTTTGTACTTGATTATCAAAGATCTTGTGAGATGTTGTATATTATTTTTATGATGTATATTCTTTTAGTCTTTCTTGCCCTATGACCTATATAGTGGATGATTGTACATTTTGATTATTGCCAAGTGGCATTTAGGATAATTGTATATTATTTAAATGGATTTGAACTTGTAGTTATTCTTTAATGTGGATGTGTTATACATATTGGATTTAGTATTAATTAAACTTAAATGTGATTCAACATCATGGGACCCTTAAGAATTGTAATCTATTTTATGGTTTTTTTTTTTATGTGTATTCTATTGCTTATGATATATTATATCTATTTTTTTTAAGTTATTATCTTTCAAAACAAAAAAATTGACACACTTAGTGAAACTTTAGGTTAATATATGTTGGGTTCCCTAGCAGGGTGTTACATCTATTATCAAAGCCCGAGTTTCTACATTGGGAGCTCTACTAAAACAAAACTTGAACTATAATATGCATCTATTACAAACTTGAACCTAAATAGTCTGAAAAAAAAATTAGAAGTAGTGGAACTTTTGAACATAAAACTTGGAAACTCATAACATTTATGTTCTTGGCTTTTGATTTATGTCAATACATTATAACTTTTATGTTTTCCAATGGATTTAGAGATATTGATCTTTTGTTTGGAGTGTTTTAGGGATCTATTTTAGTATCTGTTAAAAAAAAGGATGAATTTTGGATCAATACGATTTTCAGTTTATTATTAAACTAGAATCATATAGCTCTAAGTGACTGAAAGTGTATACATAGTTAACTTATTTGTATTAAATTCTTAAATGATCTTTTTGTGTGATGTTGTAGATAGTACTCTTTGACTTTTACTTACCCTAGTCATTGTAGTAGGCTTTCAAGAGTAAGCCTAAGTCTAGGGGGTGTGGATGTACTGCCTACCCCTAGTTTAGTTTCATTTTTCTTATAGGCTTCCAAGAGTAAGCTGAGTCTAGGGGGAGTGGATGTAATGCCTACCCCTAGTTGACTTTTTTGATTGTATTGTTAGATTCTTTTAGGCTAGTTTTCTAATTGTGTTTTCCAATTAGCAATACTTGGTTACCAGATTGATTAGATGTCATTTAATACTCAATTGACTTATGTGATGAGTTACTTGAGTTATTCAGTTATTTCATATGTTCATGATTATTTTGATGATGATATATGTATGTGCATACAATGATTTTAGTTATTTCATGATGATAGATAGAGGAATTATTTATATGTAGTTCTATGGATACTTTCTCTATACTTGCATGTGTATGGTGTACATGTACATTTTCTTTATGTTTGACATCCCTGACATGGTTGAGAGAGGGAGTTGTAGTCACCTGCTAGTTAGGATCTACACAATGTACCACTCCCCACAATTCTCTATTTAGTTTAGAATGTAGGAGTATGTACATGTGTGGATTTTATGCAGATTGCAGGTACTGAGTATTGACTTCCATGAATTGCCAGAATGAGTGTACCCTATCATAGTATCTAAATGGTATAAGTGGGGAGATAATTATTGAGTACAAATCCTAACCTAAGCCAATTGTCCTAAAAAATAGGACAAGTATCTGAGTTAGTTTCACCTTTCCAAATTCGTCAAGTGATGTGAATTCATGATTTTGACCCTGGAGTTTGATTATGTTCTTTGTCTTTAGTTGAGTTGTCATCTTTGGTTTGTGGGTCTGTTGTGATTTTCTATTATAATTAAATAAAATTAAAAGATAATGTAATGATTTAATATAATGGAAATTTTAAAAAGAAAATTCAATATTTAATTATATTTAATTAATTAAGAAATTAATTAAATTAAAGAATTAAATTTAAAAGATTTTATTAAAGTTATAATTTTGGCTTATTTATATTTATTTAATTTAATAATTATTACTTAGGAGTTTTATTTTAATAATAAACTCTAAATAAAATTATTAGTTGAATTAATAAATAAATTATTTTAAAACATCTTCAGAATTATTAAAAAGAGAAAGCAATTTATTTAAATTAAGATATTTTAATTAAATGTCAAAAAGGTTGTGCATGAATATTTAAAATGTAATAAAATAATAAAAGATAAAGATCAACAAGTCTTCTGGCGTGATTGCACAATCGAAGCCGTACATTCAGGGGAGAACTCTTTATTAGAGATCTAGAGCTCATTTTGTAGGGATCGGGGGTTTTGGGAGGAGCAATTTTGAAAAAGGAGGTTTTCAAAAAGAAAGGGAAATACTTGTGTGCTTCATGTGTTGTCGAATCAGCATCAAATTCAGATAGAATCTTATGGTTAATTGGTGCAGTAGATTCGTTCTTTAAAACATGTGTCTATTGTGTTTTTGGTTTCAAAATGTTATTTGGGTTGAAACCCTTGTAGGAGAATTCATTGTTCTTCATTTTTAAAATCATCTATATGTGGATTGTTAATTCGAAACCCTCGTTTGGTTTATACTAGGTGTTTCGAAATGGATTTGATAAAATTGGATTGTGGGTTTTGGAAAAGAAATCAAAATTTAAATACATAATTTGATTGTTTGTTTATGCTTCTCCTATCAAATCTATTGTGCAAATTGATTTATTATAATAGGAATGAACAATATTATTTTGGGGAAGTTGTTTTGTTTGTTTTATTGTTATTATTATAAAACAAAATTTTTAAAAAATTAAAAAATTGTGATTTTGTACGGAGGAATGGATTGGTATTGTTTATATAAATAACTAAATTTAATTTTTTTGGGGAGGCAAACCACCAACCCCACCTCCCTCCTCCCTTTCTTCTCTACAAGTAGCTCTAGGAGCTCTGGTTTCTTGTTTATAATACAAAATTTAATAAAAATAAATTTATTTTTTTTTGTGGGGAGGGGCAATGACCTCCCCCTTGCCTGACATGTGGCCTATTGTTTGGCAATGGTTCACACTGTTGTAGTAGCATGGAGTGTTGTGGCTCACACTACCATAGTAGCGTTGAGTGCTGCCATAACAGCCCCACGCACAACATGAAAGCTCCTTGGGCTATAAACAATTTTCTTTCATCATTTAATTTATATTTTTTTTATAAATTAAAATTATTAAAATTTATAATTAATAAATGTTTAATTTAGTAAATGTTATAATATTATTTTTATAATATTTTATACTAATAATTATTAATTATACTATTATTAATTATATTATTATTAAATATTATAAATTTTATTAATAGATTAGTAATTATTTTATTAATGATTTAGTATAAATTATTAATAAATCAATAATTATTATCATTAATAAATTAATTGATTATTGTGAGTCTTAATAATATGTTATTGATGAATTTTATTATTAAAACATATTGGGAATTAAATTTGATAATTGAATTAGGGTTTTATTTTTAAATGACTTTTTGTGGATTGTTGAATCATCTGAGATTCTAGTGAACTCAGAAACCTTAGTAAGTCTGGCAACTAGAAAATGAAAATTGAAACCCTGATTGAAATTGAAAACATTATCGACTGGGATACTTGGAAATGAAAATTGATAGCTTGGTTCTTATTGAATCTTTGTGTTTTAAAAACCTTAGTTGTTATCATACTTTGAAAAGATGAAAACTGTAATGTGCATGTTTACTGAACTCTTATGTTTTGATAATGAATTGAACTATGAAAACGGAAACCCTACTTGTATTCTGAATCTTGTATTTTTTATAATGAATTGAAATATGAAAACTATGTTTAAACAACTTGTTATGGTTTGTTGAGTGTTGAGACTCATGTGGATTTGAGAACTTTAGCAAATCTATAATACTTGAAAATGAAAATGGAAACTTGAAAACCTTTAGTGAAAATTAAACCTTATGTATTGAGAAAGTTGCATTGTGTGTATTGTATGTGATGTGTGGTTTACTAGTGTTGGGGTTTCAAGTGTTGACCTAGCTTTGACCAAATCAGGATGTTTGCTAGAGGCTTGAGAGTTTTGTTATGTGATGTCATGATGATGTTGTGTACATGATCTTTTATACCTATTTATGGTAATGTGTCATGTATGTGCTATGATGAGTTTGATTAGATGTTTTGATATGCTTTCCAGTTTCTTGTGTGGGATTGAGGTGAATGGTGTGACTTTCTCAATATAACCTTTGTGTCTTTGATCGATTATCCTTGATTTCTTTCCAATTTTTTGTATAGGACTAAGGTGAGTAAATGATTTGATTTTGGTTATCTCATGTTATGACATGGATTTGATTTATGTGTACTTGATTTTTGATCAGTCCTCTTAGGATGATCGTATTGGTGGAATCTATGATTATGATCAGTAATATTTCAGTACTTTCCAGTTTCTTAAGAATTGATGTGTGGTTTATAGTAATTTGAGATCTGACCATTAGATGTCATTATTGGTTATACCTATGCAGTTGATTGTTTCTATCTGATCTTATATTTATGTTGGATGGTTATACCTTGTTGTATTGTACTTGATTATCAAAGATCTTGTGAGATGTTGTATATTATTTTTATGATGTATATTCTTTTAGCCTTTCATACCATTGACCTATACAATGGATGATTATACATTCTAATTATTGCCAAGTGGCATTCAAGATAATTGTATATTATTTAAATGGATTTGAACTTGTAGTTATTCTTTAATGTGAATGTTTTATATATATCGGATTTAGTATTAATTAAACTTAAATGTGATTCAACGTCATGGTACCCTTAAGAATTGTAATCTATTTTATGGTGTGTATTTATGTGTATGTTATTGCTTTCACTATATCATATTTGTTGTTGTTAAGTTATTATCTTTCAAAAAAAAATGTTTGACAAACTTAGTGAAACTTTAGGTTAATTTCTTTTGGGTTTCCTAGCAGGGTGTTACAAAGGTACTGCTTGCATTTCATGAATCTATGATCTTCCTAATAGTATGTTGTATGCTAAAGGAATATCAAGGACCTAATAGGTAAAAAAAATTCTATAGGACCAACTTGGAGAGGCAACACAACAAGACCTAAGGATTTGTGTTCTACTTCATCATATGCTTTAATGGTTATTTTACAATGAGGATCAATAGACTCTTTGGCATAACCTAATTGTTTGAGAAAAGTAGTAGACTAGATATAAAGACAAACTTCATTTTCTATAAGCATGTGATGAACACATTTTTGATGTATCATGACTTCAATATGCAATGGTTGATTATGAGGATGACTCAATGAATTATTGTCCTCTTCATAAAAGGACAAATAATGAGGTGAGGTCAAGTGACCTACCATTAATTGAAACCTATCAAGATCAAGATCTTGAGGTACACTTTCCTTAGTGAGGGCTTTGTCAAGAATCTTCGTATGAGTAGGTGAGATTTTAAGTAGTTCAAAGATAGTTATTTGAGCATTCATTCATTGCAATTGTTCAAGGATACTATAGTTTTTAGATGTGGAGGATGTTTTTATTTCCATATTTTTGCTAGATAGACTAGCAATGGGTTTCTCTTTATGTTGGTCTACCTTGGGAGTAGAAGGTGTAGGGCCTTTGAGTACTATCTTGGCACGAGAACATGTAATAGTATTGGCACAAGATTCTGACTATTCATGAAGAGATGTAGCACCTTGTAAGACAAATGGAGTCTTAGATTTTGTATTGTCATGTTTTCCTTTAATTGTGATAACATCACAATGTTCAAAGTCCAAAGGTTCAACCATGTTGATTACATTATCATCATTAGTATATGTATAGTTGACCTTGTTATTGTTTTTTTGTTTATAACTTTCTCCCTTGTCATAATAAGGAAATGGTTCCTTAAAAGCTTTGTGATCTGAGTTCTTGTTATGTTCACCCATAACTATTTCACCATCATCAATGAGGTCTTGAACCTTATGACATAGATTAATACAGTTGTTTATTTTGTGACCCTTGTTTTGATGGTATTCACAATATGCATTATCATTCCACCTTGTGGGTCATGGTTGTAGATCATAAGGACAAGAACTATCAAGTGGAGTAATAATCTAATTTTGAAGTAAAGTTTTATAGACCACATCTAGAGCTTTACCTAGAGGTGTGTATTCATGTTTGAGGAAAGAAACCCAAGATGAGTCCTTTTCTTTATTTCCAAATGTCTTATTATCCAAACTAGATTTTTCAATGGTCTTAGACACATTTATTTTATTCATGAGACCAAAAGCCACCTTAAAAGGCTTAGGAGTGATATTATCCATCACTCCATCATGTAGTACCTCTCAATTTTTGTTAACATACCTGGATTTATCTTTGCCAGAGGTGGACCCTTGTTTAATATCTTTTTGAAGGGTTAATTCACCTTTCTTTACATGAACTCTTTTATTCAGATATTGTAATGCCCCGCCCGGAGATCCTTGGAACAAGGATTCAATACTAGCCAAGATATATATTTTTTTAACAAGTATGAATACACATGACAAGATCATACAGGGATCACAAGGATCACAATGGAAGACTTCACCACAATCCTAGCAACCAATGAATCTCCAAATGCCACTACCAAACTGACAAAAGCAAACAAAAGCCAACAATGACCACACATATGATGAGGCCTCAAGAAATGACCACTCATCTACATGAATCCCAATGATGCAAAAAGACCAAACATCATGAACTCACTCAACTAGCCTCAATGCGGGAGTATGGATTCTACACAAATCCTAGTGTCCATGAAACAAAAACAAAGGTCCAAAAGAAGCCATAACAACAGGTATAAAATCACTCAACTGAACACAAAGTTAGGAGTACGGATGTGACATGCACCCCAATGCAACATAAAAGTGCAATAGTGGTCTGACTGATATCCAAATGGATCATCAAGGTCCATGACCCACATTGTGCCAAGAAAACCTTAGAAAGTAGGGTGACATGCAAAACAAGGTAAAAACCCCAAAATTTGGAAAATTTTAAAATTAAAACCCATTTGACCTTTGGGCACAAAAACCCCAAAATCCAAAAATAATCGAATTCAGACATCGTATGCAAAAATGGCCAGCATAATGGCATAAAACCCCAAACCCTCATCTTGAAAAACAAGGAAATGTTCATACCCACCCAACCAGGTAGAACTAGCATACAAAAATAGAGGGAAACACTAGTTCTCAGCCTCCAAAAAAAAACTATCAAAAATAGAAGCAGAAACAAAGCAGAAACAATAAAATAGGAAAGCCCTACCTCACAGCCAAAAAGAAAAATGGGAATCTGAACCATAAAATAAATAGCTCGCAGAAGTAGCTGAAAATCGTGACAATCCAAGGTTTCCCCGAGTTAGATCCAATGAGCCCAACCTCGCAATGATCCCATGACCGTAGCTCCCACAATGAACAAAACAATAAATCCTCATGAAGAGGATTTTGGGTTTTACTCTCCAAATTTCTAATTCAAAAGTGAGAAGTGAGGAATTAAATTCCTTTTTGGTTATTTATTCACTTTTTGAGTGAATAATCGATTAGGGCAAATAACTAGCCAGCCTAGTTAAAAGTTGAATCGGCCCAAATGAAAATAAGCTATTCCTAGAAATAGGAATTCATCTATGGAAAAGCTTTCATAAATTAAAATAAATCAATTAAAAAGCCTAAAAACTCAAAAACACATAAATTCCTTAACAACTTTCACAACAATGTGAAACTCTAAATGCACAAACACACTTACTGGTCTAATCACATAATGCAAATGAGTTCAGACTTAATAATCACCAAAAGGATTAATTTAAACATTTAAAATAAGGATACATCGACCATATAAGGATGACATTGGTAAAATATGAATTGCTGAATCACTAACTCCATGTGCCACTGCCAAGGATATAATTCTTGCACACTAATCAACATGATCAAGTGCAATTGCATATAATGACATAGCCAAAGCAATAAATGCATTAAATCACCTAATTTAACCATTTATTTAATTATATTAAAATAATCTATTTACATCACTAACATTCGCATAAAGCATAACAACGCAGGAATGAAGTAAATAACCATAGCATTAAATCCATCACCTAACAAAATCAAAGGTATGTCCAAATACCAGATAACCAAATCTCATCATAAAAACACACTGTCATCTCAAAATGGCATCATCATGCAATATGATCAAATGAAAAACATAGTAGTCTAAAATCTATGATACTAAAATCAAAGCATAACATCTGACCCTCAAGTTCTCTCAAATATAAAACATCACATAAGTAACAAATATCTCTCAAATCAAAATATAACAAGGTAAATGTTTGCAGCACATAACCAAATAATCCAACATGAAAAATCCATTTCTAATTACTGAAGCATTTAATAATGATTTTTTAAAAAACACTTAAAGGCACTTAAAAGATATAAGAAAACATAGTCATAAACATGACTACCCACTCTTACAGGAACCTAGTCTAGTGTAGCATGGTAATAGTACACAATGCAATCTCTGTACACATCTCAGGGTAATCACAGAACAACCTCATGATACCACATCGATCCTGGTAAGCACCGACACAAACCTCAGTGAACCATAAATCATATCATAATCTCATAGATCAGTCAAAAGCATAACCAAAGCAACTAATATAGAAATGTAAATCCAAACACCTCAATGGTGTAGACTACTTGTGGTCACAATCATGAGCCATCACAACAAAAGATCAACAAGGTTGCATCCATCAGTACAACTAAAAAAAGTCAAATGGGAGAGGCACTACATCATCCCCCCCCCCAAAGATTAGGCTTACTCCTGGAAGCCTGCAATCCAAGAATAGAAACCAAACACACCAAGAGCAAAATCAAAACCGAGCAATAGGAATGACTCAAGAAACTCTCCACAAGTCAAACCAAATCACTCCAACATTCTCAAACCATCATGTCAACCCCCAAATAGGTCAACAAATAGAGAAATAGGTGTCACATAGACACAAGGTCCTCCAACAAGGAACCTTCTATGTGCTAGGAAAAACCCATCTAGCCATAAAGTCAACAATACAAGGTAAGGAAAAACTCGCTCTACCTCATCAACAGGTGCCCAACTATGACATGCACCAACTACATGACCACAAATCAAGGTCAAAACACAACACACTTCCAACAAGAGTCAGAATTATGGGGAATAACCATCCCAAATTCCCAAGAATACTATCATGTCACACATTATCATTTTGGAATCCACGTAAACTCACCCTTAGAACAAAGTGGATGATAGTTTACCAACAAAATTACACACTCCAAAAGACTACTCATCACCAACTGTAGGAGCACAACGCCTCTCCAAGGTACAAAAGCTCAACTACCACTGGGAACTAGGGTAACATAACCCAACCATACAAGATGTCACCTTTCCACAAGGTTTGAATACTTTCGTCAGTGGACACAATCATGTAATGTCTACATACCAACTCATAAGATGGTAAAATGTGTCCAACAATACCATGTCCCTTTAGCACCATGCTAGGAAAACTACACCCAACTTACCACTAAACCCAATCTCCAGCCTCAAGTCAATGGTTAAAGAGAAGACTTGACTGAGGCAATCCACATGAAGATATAAGATTAGGGAGAAAGATACTATAGAGTATTAGGACTGAGAGGGAGTAACTCTTAGCCCCTACATAAAATCAACCCAAGATGCATTAGGGAATCTCACAATTCCACCAACCATCCAAATACTCATCTGAAAACACTAACTGAGCTAGTGGCATAACCACTCTAGCCCACTCTCTCAAGAGAGAAAAGAATACAAAGATGTGCCAAAGTTAACATCCAAAAAGGAGAATCTAGACTCATCAAGAGCTGAGTCACTCCCAAAAGACAAGGCAACAACAACCTCGAGCAAGGAATGCTCACAAACCACACTTCACCTCACAAGGGTGGGTCAGTGCAATAGGAAATACACTAACCCAAGCACGAATTCCAACAAGTACCTAGTAGATTATGAAGACTAAAAAGTCTTCCATTAAGAATAACATGAAGAGTGAAACTTCTCCAATGGCCATAAATATGATATGTCATGATTGAATTGGCCTCTACTCGAAAAAGGTACTCGAAACATAGACCAGCAACTCCAGAAGTGTGAAAGAGTTACTTAAAGTTTCCCTAGGAGAGATTTTACATTAGCACAATCTCGTGTAAAGATTCTCAACAACCAAGCAAGAAAGTGCAATGAACTAGGTGAAAAATTGCAAGATCACCAATTTCTTGCATGAAATTTCAAATCAACACAAAAACTGCCTTCACTCTGGAGGCCACAACTATCACGTCCAAACTCAAATCGACTCCCTTTAAAAAGGTGTTGAAAAGATATCGACAAGGATAATAATGTGATATGTCTTAGAGAGTCCTAAGATCTAAGAGTTGATTCACCATTCAAGGCAAAACCACAAAGGCAAAAACAACAATAGTCTTGGTTACCAAGACAAGTGACAGACAAAACGTCCAAAACCACTCAAGAACACACATGCCCAAAACAACATAAAACATGGAATGAGAGGTAATTCACACATTGAAACCATCATCACTTCTCTTTCATAATTTCATTAATAAAACATAACATATGCACTAATGCAAAATGAAATTGAAAGGTTTTAAAGCAAGGGTTCAAGAGTCATCATAAAACAAATACATATCTTTCAATTTCTTTCAAGAATAACATTCCATTTACTCATCCTTTAAACCATTCAATTAAAATAAAAACTTTAAAACTAACAAGGATACACTCGCATGTTCTCCATGATATTATCCCTCATACATACTGCTAGAGGTTCAAAATGAACATGATAGAGTCACAACGCACAATAGTGCAGTAGTTAAAACACATTCAAAATAGTCATCATGAACAAAAAAAAAAATCCAAATGGGGAACTTATCAATTCCAACAGTAAATATCAAAAGAGCTCATTTCAACAATTATTCAAGTGTGACAACTGCCATAAAGAGAGTGATAGATAAAATTTTATGACTATTCCAAGAGAGGAAAATTTCTAAAAACAAATGCTAGCCCAACAACATGAGGAAAGTACCTCTAGCCAAATAAAATAAGGCATCAAACAAATCACATTATAGGTGATGATTGAGAACAGTCACACATGAGAGATAGATCACCACACAATGCTAAGGAAAACATCATCTTAGCAACGTTAGAGAACACATTCACACACATCAAGCAGTATACCATCAATAACCTCATGCATATGTAGACAAAAATAATTTCCATGCAATGCAACATTTAGATATCCATCAAATTAATACAATTTTTTCACAAGCTTATGAAGCAATCAAATTGGGGACTTAAGTCATTAACCCAAGGATATAGTGCAAATCTACTACTTTGCAATGATTCACAATAACACTCATTTTTCAATGAAAGGAACCATTTCATTATTATAACAACAAAATAAAGAATCACAAACAAGATTCATCTATTTACTTACAACAAGGAGAAAACAGGGAAACAATGCACCTTTCTACACAAGGAGAAACAAAGAGGCACCCAAAGCCAACACATGGACACCAATCAAGGGTTCCATCCAATAGGGTCACACACACACAACCAACCAAGAAGGCACACCGATACCACTAACAAAACCAGGAAGGCTCGCTCCCTTCTTCACATGCTGATCTAGTTGCATCTACTGGACAAGCAAGTCCATCACGGGTAGATTCCAAAGCAACAAGATCACAAGTTCTCACCAAAACACTCGCATTCAACCAACGCAACAACAACTATATGGGAAACATATACATAGAGATCCCAATGTTTTAACATGGGCTCTGATACCAGATGTAATGCCTTGCCCGAAGATCCTTGGAACAAGGATTCAATACTAGCCAAGATTTTTTTTTTTAACAAGTATGAATGCACATGACAACATCATACAGGGATCACAAGGATCGCAACAGAAGACTTCACCACAATCTCGACAACCAACAGATCTCCAAACGCCGCTACCAAACTAACACAAGTAAACAAAAGCCAATAATGACCGTAGACATGATGAGGCCTCAAGAAATGACCACTCATCGACAAAACACCAAGCTAGGGTAGAATGGAGAATCCTGAAATTTGGCTAAGTCTAAAATCCTAAAGCCCTAAAAATTGGCTAAGTCTCAATTTTTGAAGCCCTAAAATTTCTTAGAATCTTTATTTTATCTCTAAGAGGTTTGAAACCTATCTCAAAATATTTGTCGCATTTATTAAAATATATCTTAAGTATAAGTCGACGTCAACTTATACTTAAATGATATATTTTAAACCCCAAGAGACAGACCACAGAGACACACTCAACAGAAATCTAAAAACAAAAACAACACCATAGAGTTGAAGAACACCAAAGAGGGTATCCAAATAAACTCTCAAAAATTTTGGATCAAGTCGAAAAGTGCCCACTGCCGGCCTATGCAGGTTTTTACATAACCCGTGCAATACTTTAATACAACACTAAAAAGTATCGCGCAACATTTCTTACAAAGAAGGGCGACACTTTCAAAGTTTGAGCGATACTTTTTCCAAACGTGTGCGACACTTTTAGGGTGTCGTACGACATTTCTTCAAAGGAGGTGTGATACTTTCTAGTATCGCATGACATTTCTCCAAGAGGTGTGCTATACTTTCTAGAATCGTACAGCACAATTTCTATGGGCATGCGATACATTTTTATGTCGCACCATGCTGATAAAATGTCGCCCATAGAAAGACAAAAATACTTAAGGAAAACACAAAAGGGAAAAATTAGAGAAAAACTAAGTTCAGAACCTCCACACTGGGGAGTACCGGATCCACATAGATCGAGGAGTGAATACTCGAGTGCATAAACAACAAGATGCCATGATCAAGGAGATACATCTATCCATCTAAAACTATAGCAGAAAAGACCATACTGAAAGCAACATCATAGTGAACATAAAAAATATCGCAATGACTGAACAACCAAGTACGTAGTTCCTCCCAACTGTCAATAGCATCATAAGACCATCATGGGCCCTAGTCATCCCCCATGCATAACATCCCAAGCCACCGATCAAATCGTCGGTACTGTCATAATAGGGACATCACTACTAAATATACTAATAGCGAAAAGCATAAGAAAATCTAACATGCTAGTAGTATAATAGAAGATAAACCTGCAAGTAGATAACATCACCTATCACATGCTAAGCAGCATAATAAGGAAATCTAACATGCTAAACAATAAGCAATAGATAATCCAATACAACAATTCACATTATCTAGTCATATGCTAAACATCATAATATGGGAATGCATCAAATAAACTAACATTAATTAAACATGATATAAAAGCATTCCAATGAAAGCATAAATCACAAGAAAGCATACTGCAGAACCCAAAGCATCAAGTGAAAACATCCAGCAACAGTCGCACTAGGATAAGATACCATCTTTGTACATCGGTCCCTAGCAGTGGTGAAGGTAGCTATGCCTCCCAACCATGTGGCACCCATAGGTCCACACCCACTGTGCTGATGGAGATGATGATCCAACCACAAACACACAAAACAACATCTATGGCTAACACTCACGCCAAACAGTATGATGGCTATAACCAAGAACCTAAGACAATGCAAGGAGTACAGGTCCTAGTCAGACACTCAATAGGCTACTAAGTAGGGGCTGACATCATGGAGAGTCACTTGGAAAGAACAAGCCCAAGCTAAAATTGTGTGTCCTCAAACTTAAATGGGTGCTCACACATTGTGTCCTCGAACTTAATCGGGTGCTCACACATTTTATTATCTTAAATTTTATTAACACTCACACATTTTAATTAAGTTATCACTTACTTAAAACTTCCTATCCTTCGTCAACCTCCAACACCATAAATGCCAAGCTACGAGATAGAAGCCCCCTCCATATGCTACCCTACCCTACCCATGCTCATTCTACGACAAGTGTCTGTGGGCATGCATACTCCCATCCCAACCCCAGTGATCATAACATCTGGAAGTACCATGGAAGATCGGGCCTCACAAGTCACCCAAAAAATGTATGCACACATACTCGTGTGTGGTGCACCACCATCACGGAGATCAAAACACAAGGACATGATGAGAACACAATGCAAAATAAACACCCAACTGAAAGCAACTCAAGAGGATAGATTCTACATGAATCCCAAAGCCAATAAAACCATACATTGTAAAATCACTCAACCAACCTCAATCCAAGAGTATGGATTCTACATGAATCCCAATGATGCAACAAGACCAAACATCATGAACTCACTCAACCGGCCTCAATGGGGGAGCATGGATTCTACACGAATCCTAGTGTCCATGAAACAAAAACAAAGGTCCAAAAGAAGCCATAACAACAGGTATAAAATCACTCAAACACACATCCCAATGCAACATAAAAGTGCAATAGTGGTCTGACTGATATCCAAACAGATCATCATGTTCCATGACCCACTTTGTGTCAAGAAAACCTAAGAAAGTAGGGTGGCACGTAGAACGAGGTAAAAACCCCAAAATTTGGAATACTTCAAAATTAAAACCCATTTGACCTTTGAGCAGAAAAACCTCAAAAATCCAAAAATAATCAAGTTGGACACCGTATGCAAAAATGGCCAGCATAACGGCATAAAACCCGAAACCCTCATCTTGAAAAACAGGGAAATGTTCATACCCACCCAACCGGGTAGAACTAGCATACAGAAATGGAGGGGAACACTAGTTCTCAGCCTGCAAACAAATGGCTACCAAAATCAAAAGTAGAAATGGAGTAGAAACAATAAAACAAGAAAGCCCTCCCTCACAGCCAAAAGGGCAAAATGAGAATCTGAACCATAAAATAAATAGTTCGCAGAAGTAGCTGAAAATTGCGGCAATCCAAGCTTTCCCCAAGCTGGATCCAATGAGCCCAACCTCATGACAATCCCATGCCTGTAGCTCCCACAAAAAACAAAACAATAAATCCTCATGAAGAGGATTTTGGGTTTTACTTTCCAACTTTCTAATTCAAAAGTGAGAAGTGAGGAATTAAATTCCTTTTTGGTTATTTATTTATTTTTTGAGTGAATAATCGATTAGGGAAAATAACCAGCCAACCTAGTTAAACCTCGAATCAACCCAAAAAAAAAAAAGGCTATTCCTAGAAATAGGAATTCATCTATGGAAAAGCTGCCATAAATTAAAATAAATCAATTAAAATGTCTGAAAATCCAAAAACACATAAATTCCTTAACAACTTTCATGACAATGTGTAACTCTAAATGCACAAACACACTTACTGGTCTAATCACATAATGCAAATGAGTTCGGATTCAATAATCACTGAAAAGATTAAATTAAACATTTAAAATAAGGATACATCAACCATATAAGGATGACATTGGTAAAATATGAATGGTTGAATCACTAACTCCATGTGCCACTGCCAGGGATATAATTCCTACACACTAAACAACATGATCAAGTGCAATTGCATATAATAACATAGCCGAAGCAATAAATGCATTAAATCACCTAATTTAAGCATTTATTTAATTATATTAAAATAATCTATTTACATCACTTATATTCGCATAAAGCATAACAACGTAGGAATGAAGTAAATAACCATAGCATTAAATCCATCACCTAACAAAATTAGAGGTATGTCCAAATACCAGATAACTAGATCTCATCATAAAAACACACTGTCATCTCAAAATGGCATCATCATGCAATATGATCAATTGAACATCATAGTAGTCTAAAATCTATGATACTGAAATCAAAGTATAACATCTGACCCTTAGGTTCTCTCAAATATAAAAGATCACATAGGTAACAAATATCTCTTAGATCAAAATATAACAAGGTAAATGTTTGCAGCACATAACCAAATAATCCAACATGAACAATCCATTTCTAATTACTTAAGCATTTAATAATGATTTTTTAAACAACACTTAAAGGCACTTAAAAGATATAAGCAAACACAATCATAAACATGACTACCCACTGCTACAGGAACCTAGTCTAGTGTAGCATGGTAATAGTACACATTGCAATCTCTACACACATCTCAGGGTAATCATGGAACAACCTCATGATACCACATCGATCCTAGTAAGCATTGGCACAAACCTTAGTGAACCATAAATCATATCATAATCTCATAGATCAGTCAAAAGCATAAACAAAGCAACTGATACAGAAACGTAAATCCAAACACCTCAATGGTGTAGACCACTCATGGTCACAATCATGATCCATCACAAAAAAAGATCAACAAGGTTGCATCCATCAGGACGACTAAAAAAAGTCAAATGGGAGAGGTACTATAGATACCTTGTGTAATTGTGTCTTCAAAGGTATGTGGACCTTGAAGTTGTATTCTATACCCAAAATCAGGTAAAAGATTATCCATGAAGATATGAAGTTTTTCAGTTTGAGGTATTTTACGTTAGTATTTTGTATACAATTATCACCATCTTTGGAGAAATGTTAGGAAAGATTCTCCAATTCATTGGTTAAGGTTATAGAAATCTCGTATGTTGACTAGATGTTGGATATTGTGTGAGTACCACTGAATAAACATAGTAGAAATCTCATCAAATGTTTTAATTCTTGTAGGTAATCTTGAAAACCATTCCATGGCTTGACCAGCTAGACATTATGGAAACAAACACATATGATATGTTTGATTGTGTATGAATTTCATGGACAAAGCATCAAAGTCCCTCAAGTGATCTTGGGGATCAGATGTTCTTAAGTACTTGTTGTATTTGGGTAACTCAACTCGTCTAGGACAAAGAGGCATGTACAAGTCCTTGTCAAAAGGAAATAGACAAATAGGGTCTAGTGTGTATTGTTTAGTTAGTTTATCTTTGTCTTTCAACATTTGGGTCAATTTCTCTTACATGGCCTAGAGTTTTTTTGTAACTTGAAGGTTTTAGTTTCCTCTTCTTGTGTGAAAATTGTTTCAACATTGAAGGTTTAAGGTAGTTTTGCTCCTTCTTGAGAGAGTTTGAGGAAATATTTCTCTTTCTCATCATGGAGTAAGATTTCCATCATTCTTTGGAATTTTTTATAGTTATGACATTTCTCTATGTCTTCTAGGGGTATCTCTTCATCATCCCCATAATCATCTGTATAGGTGTAATGATCATTCATCCTTTTGTGTATTCTATGTTTTGTCTCCTACTATTTTAGCCTATTTCTTGATCCTAATGTGTCATTTTAGGGTGTGGAAGTTTTCAATTTGTTTAGGTTGTATAGGTGTTTCAAATAGAAGTTCAACTATTTTGTTTAAAGACGTATGTGTCTTGTCAATGTCTAGATATTCTTGGAATAATAGATTCCTAACTTTTTGCAAGTTTATGGAAAAGACTCTTCGAGCACTAGGTGACCAACAGGTGAAAGAGGTCATGAGGGTCCTTCACTATACTTGGACTTTATATAGACCTAGGAATGATCTCTACCATGATTACTACCTCTATCTCTAGCTCGTCTCGGCCTATGGGGAGGAAACATATTTGCACTCCTAGTTACAACAGTCATAGACAATGACCTATGACAAAGTTTGAAAAAGGATCACACTAGAACATTACATGTTGTATAGCTAGGTACTAGTAGTTAGAGAAATGGCTAAATAGATGAGAGTTTTGACTATTGTGACACAAGATAAACACGAGAGAAAAATGGACAACAAAGTAATGACACTAGTTTGTGTGTAGATCACAAGTGATCAACTAAGCAAGATGTCTGAGTTTTAGACTGCTACAAATAGAGAAATGACTTAATTTTTTTAGACAAAGAAAAGATTTGGATCAAGTTTTGACAAGGGAGCTCAGAATAGCTCACCATTTTTGGACAATTCTTGATAGACTCACATGAGGAAATGACTCTTATGTGAGTACATGTTGTGAACCAGGTGAGAAAAGATCTCCAACACGCCAAATTTGAACAAAGTTTGATAGTTTAATGACCAAATCTTACGAGAGGATTCTAGAAGAACCACACGAGGAAGTATAGAGACTTGTGCAAAGAATCAAAACAACAATTTTCCATGCATTTTCTCATGTGAAGTTGTGTATCAAATTGAGCAAGGAAATGACAATTTTTTTAGTTTATACAATGTTTTGACCAATTTTATACTAGTTGGCAGTGACTGAGTATATGCTCACCAAGGAAACTCAAGCTCCCATGCGAGGAAGTACATAGTACCATGTGAGGAAACATAGATTAACATACCTATAGATCCTAACTCATGCAAAATTATGCAAAAGTGTCGGCGAGTAAAGCATAGACTGACATGTTTTGACTAAACTTGAAGAGATTCTAATAAGTTATGATAGTTTCTAGATAAATTACCAACACTATTTGTAGTTTTTAGTTAGATGTGGACATCATTTTCAAATTTGGACACCATTTTGGATTACAAGTAGATAGTTGATTTTTAGACAAGGGAATACAAGTAGTAGTCATAAACAATCCAACCATGGACAAAGAAAATTGGAGGGACAGGGGATTCTTGAACAATTTTTTGGATACTTTGGACAATTTGTAGACTCAAAAAATACACTCTTTTATCCCTATAACCAAAAATGGTAGAGGAAGAAAAACCTTTGTCTCACAACTTATGTGCACATGTTCACCTCACAGTCATGTCACCCCACTAGAGGGCACCCATTTTTTTGGTGTATTCCAAGGACTTAATAACATATATGCTCAATGAGAATCCTTGTGGTAGGGGCCAAGGGTGTATACCACCTTCGAGTGTATAGGTAAATGCCTATGGTGAGAATCTATAAGAGAGATTCTACCCCCTCCTTGCACATAGATTATGCACCCTTTTAGAGTTGAACTAGGTACCATCTGACTAAAAAATTTTTAATAGGATTATGTTTACATTAATCCCCAATGGCCTTGCAAATTAGGTTAAGGCCAATGACCCACACCTACACCTAAAAGTGCACACACTTGACTAGCAAGACTAGGGGCAGCATTGCCTTGTGCAACAGACAAAGCCTCCTCTTGATATGTAATATTAGATTCAAGAAGAAGAGATTAACATGGCTTTGGGGTTTTTGACTCTACAAAGCTTCTTTATTATATTGAGGTGGAATCATTGACGTTAGGTGCATGCTCACTTAGGTCATTCCTAGAGGTTGGATTTCTTTAGAAGACCCTCTAAAGGTTGACTCAAATTGTAGCTCAGATTCAAGGGTCCAATTTTTTGATTTTGCCAAAGGGAAAAGAGCATAATCCTCTACCTCATCACCTTACCTAAACACGTAGAGCATACTCATCATCAAGCTAGCTTATCAATCCTAACTTGTCTTTTTCCAAGATTTTGATTTTCCTAAAAGGAAAAGAGTATCATCTCTTCATAAAAATCTTTTCTTGGGAGAACCGCTACCTTTCTTGCCTCCCTTGGGCATTGTCTTCCAAAGGCATCTAGGTTTTTTATTTACTCTTGGGCATCACTTCCAAGTAGCAAAGAGCGCACTCCCCTATTCCTTTGTCTAGAGCCCTACGAAGATTACAAGCCCTATTAAACTATATGTATTAAAAAGAATTAAAATAGACACATTGTTTAAGTAGGTTTGAATTTTTTCTTTGACAAGTGGATCTTTTACAAAATGTCCTGCAATCAAACTATTAGTATTGTTTGTATGTTTATTTCAAGGTATCCTCGACAATCATCCTACAAAACACTGTTAAGATGCTTCGAAATTCAGAAATCACAAAATAGATGCTTGAGAAACAAAGGTTAGATGAAAGAATCATGAATACCATACTTTAAAATGCAAATTTTCATTATTCTAATGTCAAGTCTTGTGTGAGACTCTATGGCTTACTGCACAAGGATTAGCTTTGTGTCGCATGAGAAATTAATTTCTCTACGTGAGCATTTGATTTCCCACATGAGAAATTATAGAGAATGACATGAACTTATAGATTTCTTGCATGGGAAAATGTCTTGGTGCACGAGGATTCACTCTTTTGTATGAACAAAAATCAAAATATTGAAAATGAAAAAAATATGAGGCTAGAAAATTGATTTTTCAGCCCCACAGTGACCGCCATAAATGTGAGTGTTAAATATAGGCCTCTAATTCCACAAACACTTCAACATGATCATTACTTGTCACTAACATCCCAAAATGAATATGAGATTATTCATTTGATATGTGTGCACAAGCTGATCTGTTCTCTTTTGATTAGATGAGGTTTTAATGTACCCTCTTAGAATTGAGAGTTCAGTAACTAGACCAAACTAGTACGAAGGTTTTGAATGAATACAAATGCAATGCAATCAATATTTTTGATGTTTTTGAATGCAAAGATTATGAATTAATCTAGATAATTTTCAAATTAATCTAGAATAATGAAAACTAAGTTAAACTAAATGAGTGCATTATAATCTAGATGATGAGCATGCAAAACAAAGAAGATTCGAATGCAAAGCACTTGAGTGATCAATCCAACAATGATTCAATACTCTTCATATGTATCCTTCCAAATGAGAGGTCAGGGGTCTCTTTTTATAGAATCTTGGATCCAATCAGCAATCAAGATTAAACCAAGTGTACAACTCAGATTGAATGTGTGATTGAGTCCTCCATTTTTTATGGAGTTGAATTAGATGAAATAGGAGATAACATTGATCCATTCAAATATGTGCTCATAATTATTTTTCCAATTAATTAAATAATTAGTTTCAACAATTATGATGAGCATATTTGATCAAATCAATATTGTTAATTCCTTTTCCATATGAGATGAATTAGGAAAGAATATTGATCCATTCAAACATGACATCATAATAAGATATTCTAATTAATTAAATAATTAGCTTCAACACTTATGATATATATATTTAATCAAATAAATGTATTTAAATTCCTTTTTTTATGTGTATTAGCTAAAGAGGGTGGTTTTAATCTAATTAAAGTTCTTAGGACTTATAATCAAATTAATGCAATTAGGAGATTAATTTAGCCAATTTCAATCAATATTTAGGAATTAAATAAAGTATTTGATAAATATAGATTAGGGATTTTATGCATTCAACACTTAGGTCAAGTAAAGATTATCAGAATCGGAAATGCCTAGTACAATAGGACTTAATTTGATCAACAAATAGATGTTGTAAGATTGATGCACCAAAATTGGTTCAAAATGCCAATGTGCCAATTTAGGGGTATTACAATAGTAGTAATGAATATTAAATGCTAAATTGAAACCAAATGAGGAATATTGACAATTATTCAAAATAGAAAATATTTTAAACCACCATAAAAAAACAAGAACAAAAACAACCATGAAAATGGCAAGAAGAAAAACTACTATGAAAATAGCAACAAGGTGCGAACAAAAGAGTATGTTTCCCTCACAAATTTAGTTGTGTTTATGAACACACATTATTGTGTTCATAAAAAACAAAAGGCACTATTAAATTACACAACAAAAAATTGGGAATGTAGATCACATTCAAGGTATAGATGCAAAAATACCCAAAAATGGCAATTGAAGGCCTTACTAAGAATTTGTCCTCACCTGGGTTGAATATTTGGTGTCAAAAATAACTTAATTTTCATATGGCACACCTCATGACTAACATTTCTTTTTTTCTTTCTTTTATGTCTGCAGCTATCTTTTATTTATTTTTATTTGGTTCATCCCCTTGAAATGCGTAAACCTACAATGGTTAAACATGCAATGGAACAAAAAACTATATCTCTTACCAAAAATTGCCATGAAATCCCTAATCACATTGAAACCAACCATTTGGGACAAGTAAAAATTGCCTCACTAGGAAATATTGGAAAATATATTTGGGTAAATGTCAAATATTTTACAAGTATTTTAAAATAAAGACTTGCTTGCATGAAATGGGCACATGAAAGGAAAAAGAAGGGTCAGAAGGTATCCAAGTAGGGGATAAGTCAAAAGAGTGGCCTTAAAAAGTGTGTTAATTCTTATATAAGGGATGATAGTCTTCTATGTGGAAATAGTAAATTTGTAGGCCTAGTTATGCACAACCCTACTTATACTCCTCTCACTTGGTATCTGAATCTATATGTGCAAGAACTATTGATGGCCAAGAAGAGGCTCAAATGTTTAGAGGTAAAAATGCAAGAGAGTGACCTCAAAATGCATGATATGACAACATAAAAAAAGTCTCTGATGGACAATAACAATGCTCTAAAAGAGAAAGTCTTTTTCTTGCAAGAAACACTCTGGGATAGAAAGATTGAATGGTAGAACATGAAGGATGAATGACAAAAAATAAGGAGGAATGGAAAAAATTAAAAATCTCTTTGGTAGCAAAAAAAATTATAATAGATACTCTGGCAACAAACAAACCTACCACACATATTGGGACACCCCATAGTAAGGAGAAGTTATCACATCATAATAGTTTGGTGAGGAAAGGAGAGGTTGAAGAAGGAAAACATAGTTTCTCAGATATTACCAAGGCATGGGATAAAAACAACAAATATCCAACTCGGGCGGGTTTGGAAGCAAATAATCACATGAATAATGTGCATGAACTAGAAGCCAAGGAAAGGAAAATCAAGGCACCCAATACAATTATCAAAGGAGTCAAAGATTATGGTGAATTGGAGTAGACTCTAGAGTTAACGAAGGGATTATCAAAGGAAGTTTTTCTTTGGCAAGGTCAAATCAGCCAAGCTTGGAGGGTTGGCACATTATCTGATGAGAGAGATAGGACTGTTAAAGTAGTTTTGCCTAATATTCATGAAAAACAAAATATTTTGAGTAAAAGAATGCTCTTGAGAGGTTCTTGTTTCTTTTTAGTAGAGGATCTAACTATGAACAATAGGAAAAGAGAAGGGGAGAAGTAGCAAAAATCAAAGCAACTAGAGATGAAGGCAAAAGAGTTGTTGGAAACTACAATTAGAACAATTGTTATGTTGTCATTGATGTAAAACCTTATTGGTAATAAAATTTCAATCTGAGTAAATTACCATATCAAGATGTTTGATGAAGAGGATTTGAGAAGACAAACATACCAAAAGGACCTAGAGGAAAGGTTGAGTTAAGAGGAACTACAATGGGCACTTGCTTAGCTAGACCTTGATAAGATAATATGATTGTTTAATCATAACCTAAGTGGAGAAGATAGTTGTGTTGAAGCCTAGAAGAAGTGATCAAAGAAATACCAAATGCATAGGCTTGACTGAGAAAAGAGAAGAAGATTAAGGAACTAGAAGTTAATACTAAGTGATGCTAGAGTTGACCAAGCAATAGTATAAGGCAACAAAAATATAGTGTCACAATAGTATAAGACAATAAAAATATAGTGTCAATCGAGCATCGATATCGAATGAGTATCAGAAAGTATGCTAGATAGAATAGTAGGTGTTGATTGAGTAATTTAGTGATGACCGAGTGTTAGAACCCAGTGTTGGTCAAGGGACAACATTTGATAGATTATGAGGAAATATTGATTTCCATCTAACACAATTAAGTTCTTGAAATATGGAAATTATTTTAAAGATAAGGATGCATGTCTTAAAGGATTTAAGGGAAACTGTGTTTGAGCATTTCTATGCATGAATTCAAGAAGTTTGGATAAGTTTCTAGAAGAGAATAGAGGAGACGAAATGATGGAAGGATTCAATGAATCTGACCTAATCGTAAGATTTACAATGAGGTTCAAGTGGAAAAAGATCTGAATTACCTATTTAAGGAGGCACAAGGGCTAACCTAACAATGTTGGAGCAGTTGTTGATTCTATTGATTGGCGAACTTAAGTAGAAGGATGAACAATGAAGTGTTGAGGTGAAGAGTCATTACTTGAAGGATTGCCAAGCAATCAATGATGAGGATGTTAATAGAGGCCAATCAATGAGTCAGTTGTTAGACCAATCTATGTTATGTATTTGCAAAGTGAGTTGTATTTGTTAGATCAACCTACTATTACTTTGTCTAACCATTATATCAATATTGAAATTATTTAATGAAGATTGATCTAATAGTCATATGTTAATCCTTTAAACAAGGTGACATTCTAATGGAATGTTCTTAAACCCTAACAATGTTGGAGCAGTTGTTGATTCTATTGATTGGCGAACTTAAGCAAAAGGATGAACAATGAAGTATTGAGGTGAAGAGTCATTACTTGAAGGATTGCCAAGTGATCAATAATGGAGATGTTAATAGAGGCTAGTCAATGAGTCAGTTGTTAGATCGAGCTATGTTATGTATTTGCAAAGTGAGTTGTATTTGTTAGATCAACCTACTATTACTTTGTCTAACCATTATATCAGTATTGAAATTATTTAATGAAGATTGATCTAATAGTCATATGTTAATCCTTTAAACAAGGTGACATTCTAATGGAATGTTCTTAAGCCCTCTAGCAAGGCTACTTCTAACACTGTGATTAAATCGTTTAGTAAGGTCACATTTAATAATGTGTTTTGTAACCTTTGATAGGGTTGAATCCTAACAAAGCTTACTTCATAAGATTGAAAATTTTGTAGCATGTTACTGGTGGTTTTTCTCAAATTGGATTTCCACATTAAATCCTAGTGACATACTTGTGTGGATGTTACGTGATATGTTTTACTATTAATGTTTTACATTTTGCAAGTTTGTTACTATTAGGATAATGGACTATAAGTTTATTTATTGATTATTTTCTATAGGGACCAAGCTACTAAGATTTGAAGTATTTGAAGTGATTAGAAGTTTAATTGGTACATTTGGACCTGAGGATAATTGATTCACCCCCCACCCCCACCCCTTCTTAGTTATTCTAAATCATTCTAACAAAAGCATGGTTGTTCAAGGGAAAAACAATTATTTCTCAGTATGGCCACATTTCCAATTAAAAGCAATAGGTGGGAAGCATAGGCTTAATAAAAAAATCTTCACTAGGGAAATATAAGTAAGGATCAAGAACCATTTCAAGGGATAGAAACCGAACTTTGAGTATATGTCATCAAAAAAATTAGCTATCAAGTTCATCTCAGGCCTCCTTGAAGTATAGTTTGTTGGAATTGAAGGGGTTATCCTTGGAGACATGGGCCTGAGTTGGGACCTATTATAGAAGGAAATGACATTATTTTTCTTAACATGAGGGATGTAAGACTCCTTTGTTTGAAGTATATTGGAAGTTAGCCGTTTGGAATGAGGTGGTGAGTAATGGTTAGGGTCATGGGTGCATAATGGTTCTTGTAAAGGAAAAGAAAGGACATGTCATTCAATTATGAAAAGAAGACACTAACAAACAATTCATATGGTTTTAAATCACGAAAAACATATTGTATTGAGGATCGCAGTATGTTACTTTTCTCCATAGGCTTCTAAAATATATAAAAAGTGTTGTTTAGATCACAAAGAACCTTATGCAACTTTAAAGAAGGATGTTGTCATATTTTTGCAATGAGGGGGTGTTTTTGTTCGATATTTGAATGCTAGAATAGTGAATGATCAAGCTAGCATTTTCAACTACAAAGCAAATGATAATCCTATTTGGTGCACATAAAAGAGTAAACACTAGTGGGAAAGAGTATCGAATGATACTAAAGGCTCTAATCATTTTGGGGAAGATTTGATCACCTTATGTGGTACTTTTGATTAAATTATTTGTAATGGTTTGGTTAGATGGACAACATCGAGCAATTTCACTTGCAATACCTATAATGGTGCAAGTGTGATTGATTATGCAATATGCTAGCAAAATTTGTATGAGAGAATCAAGGAAGCTATGATTGAGGAGCACAACTGGGATCTTAAATCAAATCATAGACCAATGCACATAAATTTGCTGTAGGAAGAGGACAGGCAACTTTGGGCAGAAGAACAAAATCATCAACAACCACCTTCACAGGGAAGAATTCTTTTGACTTCAGAAAACAATGACATCTTTAGAACCACACCTGAGACAATATATAAGGGTGGGGGCATGCATGTACATGATGATAAAGCGATGCATTCTCTAATCTCATTCACAAGGCTCTTTCCAAGTGCAAAAGATCAAAGCAAAGGAAATTTGAAATAAATTATTTTCTAGCCAATGTGTGGTTTGATAAGAAGTGTAAACTAGCCAAGAGAAAGCTAAGAGAGTATAATAAAACAAGTCTCAACATTAAAGTATACACGCAAATCCAAAAGAAGAAAAAAAGAGACTTTATGTTCACAAGGAGAGAAGAGCTAGTATTTCTTGGTAAAAATAACCCCAAACAATTTTGGAAATAATTACAACCAAGAATGAAAGAAACATTATAGCCACTCAATGGTTCGAGTATGCTAAGAAACTTTATGAAAAAGATGATGAGGTGGACGAGCCACCCTTGGTCAATAATATGCAAAATCATTTTACTATGCAAGAGGTTGAGATGGGTATTAAAAAATTGGGTATAGGTATGACAAAAGACTTGGTTGAATTTCAAGCAGAGTACATCAAGTGGGGCATGAAAACCCTTGCACTGCACATTAAAGAAATATTCAATAATATTAGCCAACATGGGTTTCCTAGAGACCAAACAATTAGCCTTGCTATGCACCTTTTTAAGAGCAGTGATGACAATAATCCCTCCAACTACAAAACTATAATGATGAACCTTCTATTTGCAAAACTATTTGGCAATATAATAGAGAATAAAATCAATAGATGAGCTGAAGAAAATCATAAATGCGCAAAAGCGAAAGTTGGCTTTAGGCCAAAGCACTTGATTATCGATCATTGTATCACCCTAGGGCACATTATTGAGAAAAACATGGGAGAGAAAGGATGCGGTTTTTTGCTACTTTGTGGACTTTAAAAAGCCTTTTGACACTATCCCTAGAGAAAAACTTTGGCTCAAGATGGAAGAATTGGGGATCCCTACGAATCTCAAAGTTGTTGTTCATAGGATGTATGAAGAGGTGAAAGCCAAAATTAGAACTTTAGATGGCATTTCCAAGTGCTTTAGGAGTGATATAGGGGTCAAATTGTGTTTTCCACTATCTCCTATTATGTTTGGATTAAATATTGACAAACTTGAAGAATGGTTAGACATGCAAAATGGTGAGGGTATCCAGTTAGGTGAATTTTAATAAGGTTGTTGCTCCATGCAGATAATCTCATTTTGTTTGCCAAATCTGCTCATGGTTTGCAAGATAATTTACTTTCTCTTGAGCACTTTTGCAAAATGATAGAGATGCAGGCCAATATTAGTAAGACTATAGTCATGCTTTTTTGAGAAACATAAAACTACATCAACATAAGTTTTATTTTGAGGGCAACATTCTTGAGGAAGTTACAGAGTATAAATACCTTGGGATTGATTTCACCAAAAAGCTAAGTTGGGAAGGTTGTAGAAATAAAAGAGTATTAGGAGGATGGAAGGTGTTTTATGCACTTCAAAATAGGTGTCGTGAGACAGAGCTTTGGGATTAGAAAACTACTCAAACTTTATTTGGACTTCTTGTGCTATCGGTTGTTCTCTATGGTTGTGAAATATGGGCCATCAACACTTTAGCCTTACAATGGAACAAATCGAGGGGATCCAAAAGCATTGGATCATAAGCAAGTTTAAAATAAAAAAGATTGTTTCATATGATATTATGTTAAGTGAAGTTGGGGTTGCATCTATCGAGGCAATTGCTATGGTTCACCTCATTAGTTATCTAAAAAGAATTGAAAAAATGTGTGAAGATAGATGGCCTAAAGTGGTCTTTAATGATATATTGTGCAAATGTTAAAAGAAATGGATGTAACAAAACATCAAGTGGATGAGCAAATGGAATATTCATTTTAGTATGTGTCTCGCAAATAATAAAGAAATAAAGATCTTTGTTATGGAGAAATTCTATAAGAGAAATTGGGGAAACAAACTTGGAAGGAAAAAAAAACCCTATTATATTAGGGAGGTCAACCCCACGTATGATCAACTCGAAAAGGCATACATTGGGGCCAACATTTCTTGGAGAGCTAAAAGTCATATTGCACAACTTAGAACCAATTCTCATCAACTGCAACGTGAAATCAGGCAATGAAGGAGGCCAAGAGAGTCTTGGGAAGAAAGAGTTTGCACTTTTTGCGACTCTAAAAAAGTGGAAACCAAGCAACACTTAATGTTAGAATGTGAGGTGTACAAGGATATCAGGTTTAAATTTGTGGATATAATATCTGGCAGCTCTTGGCACAACTTATTTACGGAGGAGAAACATTGAGAAGTTGGGTGGGCTCATCATCAACTTGTACAAAAAAAGAATAGAATTGTTAAAGTTGATTTAGTTGGAATGTTGTCCCATAGGCTATGTTTAGCCTCGTGGACGTTAAAAATCATCTACCTATCTATCTACAATATCCAAATTTGCACTAGGTTGTACGCCAATGTGGCAAACGATGTTGATAATCAATTTTATTAAAAAATTTGATTGCACAATCAGCCTATCTACATGGCTATTGCAAGACATTGTTTTTTAATCCACGTGGCAGTCCACATAGAATCCCGAAAAAAAGTGCACACCTAGTGCCGTCCCGTCCCTACCCTATATTCCACCATTGTGAAGAAATTTGTAGGCGTCCGTGCACATTTCAACGCCCCTGTAATGGAAGGACGGTACATACGACTAAAATATTCTTCATTTCACATTAAAAATGTCGTTGAATCGTCGGTGCGCTGTGTGGTCCCGTCATTGACCCTGTTTCCTCTCATCTTTTTCACGTTTGTTTGGTAGATTGATTGTTCTACGAAATTCCTCATCTAAAGTAGCTTCTATTTAAGCAGATGATTCTACTCTGGAATCTTCAGTGTTGATCTCCATGGCCATGGCTGCAACTTCTCTTACAGCCGTGCGAAGCACCGCCAGGGTTTCCAAATTGCTCTTCTCGTCCCCCGCGGGGCTTTCCTCGCGCTCCCGACATGACAACTCAATGGGAGTTAAGCGTGAGGATTCCTTCCGACTGTTGAAGTCTGAGAATTTGGGGCAAAGCTTATCCCCTGTTACGCTCAGGAAATTGTACAGCTCGGTGCAAGCGTCGGCTTCAGAAACGCCCGCAAGTACGGCATTTTTCATCCCCCTTGCTTAACTCCAATTGGCGATCCTCTGTTTCTAACTCCGATCCTCTGTATTTTTCTTGCAGAATCAGTTCAGGAGCTTTATGTCTACGAGATCAATCACTTGGACAGATCCAGCCCTGCTTACCTTCGTCTCAGTCAAAAGCCTGTCAATCATTTGGGGGATTTGGTGCCATTTAGCAATACGGTACTCCAAAGCTTCTAAACTCTTTCTCCTTTCTCTGAGAATTGTTGCTTCGCTGTTATTTACAGCAGAGATTGTAAGGAGATTCAGTCTGTGCTATCAGATTCTTTAAACTGTTGTTTTCTTCTTTTTTCTTTTTGACTTTACGTTTGGATCTTATTTGCACAGCTCTGTAAATAGCAGTAGCATAGGGCTTTTATCTTTCTGTGATAGATTAGGATTTATTGTGACGATTTGTTCAAAATTAGGGCTTCTTTAAGCGATTTCTTTGATTTTGTTCTGTACA